>BJBW01012164.1:0-20618 GCA_004320125.1 Scolopax mira
GTGAGCAAAAAGGGAGCAATCGGGTTGGAGAGGCTGAAGAGTCACCTTAAGGCCCGGCCAGGGACTGAGGGAGGATTCCATCTTTAACTCCCTACATAATTTTCAGCAAACCCCCTGTTTTACAGACGTGATGGTTAAGCTGTAAATGTCCTGCTTAAAGAACAATGATAGTTATCTATGTCATGAAATTGCATTAAAATACTCTCTCTCTTTTCATCCACTATAATTTCCACTCCAGAAATAGCCTTAAGGAGAGGTGACGATTAGATTATGAATTAGATTCTAGATGACAGAATCAATTCAAACTTGCAATAGCTGACTTTTCCCAATTTTAGACACGTACATAAGATATGAATTATATTTATGACTGTTGTGCATTTTCCATCCAAAGACAGAAGGAGGCACAGAAATTACAGAAGCAGTTGCTGTAAGTGCCATTCTGTGTAGGTGGATATAGGAGACACACTGAGAATGATGACTGTATGCAACACTGATCAGTATCTGGCAGGAATATATGGATGCACTCTACAGTTAGAGGAGTAAGATGAATATGAGAAGCATAAAGTGCAGCATAATACTTTATAATAAACTGAAAAATTCAAAGGGCATGATTCTTATTTCTTTTATATCAGTTTTACATGCTGCCGTTAACAGTAAAGGTATTGATTGATAATTGCAGAGGTGAAGAATGAATTAGGTCTGTAAGTAGGATAGTATGTAGGATAATCCTACACCTGGGATGGCTGATTGGAGTCCTGTATTAAGGTCTTATAAGAAGAGGGATGTTGTTCCCCGCATCCAGAAAGTTACATGACAGTGATGGAGTAACAAGGTATTTTGCATAAACTAAGGAAAGAGAAAAAAAACTAAGTGGAAATAAAATACAAACTTTTCAGAGAATATCACCCTGTATCGTAACAGAACTGCTACTGGTTTTAGAGAGACTCTGAACAAACAGCACGAGCAAAATATGGGCCCTAATGGAAGGGAGAAGAAAGTAATGGGTTTAAAGTGCAGTAAGGCAGGCTGGGGCCAGGCATCAGGAAGACTTTTTTAACGCTAAGGAGAGTGGCCTAGGTTGCCTAGGGCCGACAGGGAACCTCCATCACTGAAGGTTTTTAAGAACAGGTTAGACAAACATCTGTCAAGAATGATATAGGGACAGTTGATCCTGCCTAGGGGGAGGGGATGGACAGCATGACCTCTTCAGGTTCTTTCCAGTCCTATTTTTCTATGATTCAGTGAAAAGGAAATCTGAGAGGTGAGGAAATACAACAAATTAGAGAAGACAGAGGTGCAAAAGACAAGTATAACAAAAAGGGCAGAAGACATGAAACTAAGAGAAGAGGCACAGAGAGCAATAAATACATTTTAAACAATCCCCTTTATGATACAAATAAAGATTTTCAATTTTTTCTGATGTCAGCTAGTTCTTCCTGGGAAATATGGACATTAGTTCTAGTAAAGACTGAAGTCCGTGGTAGGTACTGAAAAATAAATGTCTTGATATAAAAAGACAGTCCCAAACACTTTGAAATGCTACAATAATGCCTTGCAGAACTTGTAGTTTAAGTGTTTTCATTCTTCCATTTTTCCTTTAAAAGGAGTCCTCTGCTCTGTCTGCATTTCCTAAAATGTGCCATACATTTGCTTTTTTAGATATAGTATTCCTACAAGTGCAGATGCCACAAAGAAAGGAAGAGACCTAAGTTACAAGCCGCGTGTCCATGCTGTGGCAAGGAAAAGTCTTCCAGTAAATAGGCTGGTAATCTTGATTTTAAAAAATCTAGTAATTTTATCCATGAGTGGAATTATGCAATGCTGATGGTAAAGGAAAAGAGAAAGAAGTGAGAAAAAAATGTTGGCCTCATCACTGAAAGTCATATAAAAAGCAAAAGAAAAACAAAGTTGGATTGAGACAACACAGTTTAGTGGCTATATTCAAACAGAGAACGAAGAGTGCATCAAAGCAGTAAGAGCATCACAGGGAGAAAATGATTGAGAGATGGTTAGATTTCAATAAAAGAGGAAAACAAGGGGTTGCATGCAGTTGTGACAAGGAGATGGCAGGGTGCGTGTGGTAGGTTGAGACTGCAGAAAGAAAAGGTCTGGCATGAAATTTGGAAAGCAGATGTAGAAGAACAACCGCAGACCCATCTGAGAGTTGTCTATGTCTTTTCAGCCAACATCGATGAAGATGGGGAACTCATTAGGTAAGGAAATGCTGCCTTGTAGCTCATGTTGCTGTGTTAGAGTTGGCAGAATCCCAAAGCAGTAGGGCTATAAGACACGGTGAAATATGAAAAGTTCTGGCAGGCAGTGTAGATAAAACAAGACTGAGGACAACTGGGACTACAGGCCTGATTTAATGAATCTAGTATGTAGAAGGAAAGAGCCAGACAACAGCAAGAGGGGAACCCGATGATGAGGTACACTGGAGAACAATATAATGTGTGGAAGTTGCAAGCAAAGAGTTGTTAAAGGAAAGCTGTTTGAAGACTTCCTAAAAAATAATGTATTTTGAACTCTAGTGATCACTGTCAGCTGGATTCTTCTTACCTAATGTCACTCATTTAAGAATAATTTTCTACGCTAAAATTGGTACCCTAGCTCCCTCTCACATCAATGGAGACAACAGATACCTTAAGATAACTATTAGAGATTCAATCTGTCTAAAAACCATTCTATTTTGACAGCTTGAGTTGCCCCTTGGACATGCGTATATCTCCTTGTCTATGTCCCTTTGTCTCTACCTGAAATCCAGTTATCTAGTTTCCACCAGGTAAGTTAGTCATAGAGCAGTTAGGTAAGCAAGGCAAATCCTTTCCTAAATTTCCTAAGACACCACTTCATGGTTCAAGTTCTTCTGTCAATTGTGTCAGTGTCAACAAGTGGTGTTAAAGATACAGAAGAACACCTTAAAACAAGGTTTTAAAATCTGATAGCAAATGACAGTGCTAACAAGTTCCTACAACAAGCTCATCTGTCCTTGGAAAAACCATGCATTTAGCCATACAAGCTGGATTTTGACAGAATCCCTCCTGAGAGGCACAGAGGAAGCGCAGAAGTTAAGGTACTCTTCTATTACGAGATACAAACAGCTTAAAATAGCAAGAAACATAAAAGCAGGGAATAAATTGCCATTTTTTTTCAAGAAAGAAAACTAGAGGTAGAGACTGAAGGATTTGTATCAAGTTTTTTTGAATGGTTTTAGCAAGCAGCAAGAAAAGGTGGTGAACGTTGGTTGAATCAGCAGGAGGAACACGTGAGTTTCTTAAGTTAGTGCAGAATGGCACGAAGAGCTTGGAGATCCTGTTTGCAACCTGCCAGGGGAGCACCACGACAGATGAAACACAGAGTAGATCGGTGCGAAGTCATTCACATTAAAAGGAACCATTTCAGCGACTCACATGGTAACAATCAGAGAAGCAAAGATGCATCATGGTGGATACGTCTCCTTATTGAAAAACCTGCTCAATGAGCAAGATAGTGAGAAAAAAAGCGGATGTCAGGCCATATTGAGATAAAGGCTGAAAATAGCGCCGAAAATATTATAATGTTATTATGTAAAACAGCGACGCATCCTCACTGTGATCATGGCATTCAGTTTCTGATCACAAAATCTTGAAGAGATTAGTGTGGAAATTGAAACAGTTGGGAGACAGGCAGTAAAAAATTATTAAAGGCAAAGAAAAACTTGTTTATGAAGAGAGATAAAAAGGCCACAGACTACAACAGGAGTGCAAACAGCTGCCTGCTTTAGAAAGCCATTACAATATCTAGGAGACGTCTCAGTGCATAGATGATGCTGCTTAGATTAGCAAAATCTGAAAAACACTGAAGCTTTAACTACTCAGTGTAACTTAAAGAGGAACAATCCCTACTATAGATGGTTTAAAGAACGTAAATCAGAAACGTCTATTTATTCTTAAAAACAAGAGGAATAGGATTACAGCAGAATTGCTTGTGTATATTAAAAAGCCACCTATTTACAGCACAGAAAAAGAAGCACTGCTTTACATTATACATAAGTAATCTACGAACTCATTTCCGTGAGGAGACATTGAGGTTTTAGTCTGTCAAGTTTGAAAAAGTTGGATGAATAAATAAGGCATGTAGTCTACCTAAGTAAAGCTGACGAAAACCACTCTCTGAGGCATTGAAGTCTTGAGGCAAAAAGTAAGCACCAGCATGTGAATTACTTGGCAACTGAAACGGGCTGCGCTCGTTCAATTATTGTGACTCAGCTAACGAGCAGCAGCTTAATACCATCGCCTGCCATCGCCTCTCTTTCTCCTGCAGTACTTAGTTTCCCAGGAAGTGAGAAGTCGAAAGTTAAACTAGGATCAGCTGCAACTGAAACACCTGACTATACTTTTAATTTCCTCCTTTATTTCTCAGTGACATACTCAAAACTTTTTCCAAACTCATCATGTACCCCCTTCTGAGGCTCCTTCCATGAGTTACAAGACACCAAATGTCGTGTGACACCATTTTCAAAAATATTTTGAATTCTTGATGAGCCTTCTGCGTTTGAGCACTCACTTCTTCTGAAAACCAGGTTTTAAAACTTATTTAAAACTAAATATGCTATTATTAGCCAAGCACTACAGTTGGGCTAACTCTTTCCCCAGGCAGTAAGAAAAATTCAGTAATTTTTTGTAAGTTTTGTTATTTTCAAATGATAAGGCCGTTTGTACTGTACCAGATGAATTGGTTCTGACTGTCCATCAGCATTATTCCTACGAGGAATCTGGCTCTCATACCTCTTTTCTGCTCCCACTGAAATCAAGGGCAAAATTTCTTGTGACTTCCTGCAGTATAAGCAGAAGAGCCAGCAGAGGGAGCACAAATACACAGAAAAGATTTTTCGCGGTTCCTATAAAAACGATAATGTGCACTATTTTTTCATATAGTATTGTCACTACTTTCCCCCCCCTCCGCCCTGCTCAAAAATACTGTCTTGATCAGGCTCCAACAGATGTAGGTGAGGAGGGTCTGTGTTGTTTGGTGGCCCTTCCTGGATCCCTGGGGGTCTGTGGGAGAGGATTGCTCTGCTTTTTGAGAGCCTCCCCCATAGAGGAGGGAAAGATCTCATCTCTTCGGGGGTACTGCCTCAAAAAGAAACACCCCACCCCAGGCATGAATGGAAACTGCTGAGTTCCTTATTCTATTGTCAGGCTTTCCCATGCTGGAGAATGCAGAGCTCACCCTCCCATCCATCCCGCTTTGTTTGAAACCACGTACATGCAACAATTGCACAAGCATTTGCCAGTAGGATAAGTCTGCTTCCATTAAAGAAAATAGAGTTAGATAAATGACAAGTGCTTTGGAAAACGCCTCTGTGCTCGGTACCACAGAGGAGAGGGTGGAAAAAAAAAAAAAAAGAGTATGTGACCACTCGGATGTGAAACATTTTCAAAACAAACAAAAAAGTCACCTTAGAGATCTACTGGTTCTCTACTTCTAAATCTGAAAAATAAATAAATAAATAAAAATAATTAATTTGGCGTTGAGGGGGGCCTGGGATTCTCGGAAACATACGAAAGACTGCTATCTGGGACTGGAGGTGCAGGCAGGACTTCTAAAGAAGCCTTACTGGCAATAGGAATGCTAAGCTGAACATTTAAGTGAGTGAGACTTTTATAAGTGCCTTTTTGGTAATCACATTTGATGTCTTTTCCATCCTCAATTTCCTCTCTTTCAGAGGAAAAAAAGGTGGTACTACAATTCTTTGCTCTACAGATGTAGACAAAACTAATGAATTTAACTTTAGGGAATTATAAAAAGAACTACAGAAACATTTTCGGACCTCAGTGAAATTGCTGCACCCATCCTGAAGAGCCTTACGCTGAAGATAATTTCCCTAGAAATACTTTCTGCCTATGCATATATGCACAGTCGTATGTGATTTTCCAGGGAAGAAGACTCATAACTTTTTATTTTTATTTTTTTCTTTGTTTCCTCTGCACACTCTAGAACATTTCAAACCCCACGCTAGTAAATGACTACTAACCAAGGAACTGAACTTTATAGCCACAGGGGCCTCTCCTGTCTCATATTCCTACTGCGCTCTCATTGCAGAAGATTTCTCTGTTGCCCCTATATTGACTTTTTTTTAATTATTTTTAAAAAAGAACCAAATAACCTCTGAAAATAAGTTATATGAGATGACATTATGGTGTAACTCCATATATAGTATGCACTGGTACACTATGTATGAGAGAAGTAATCTTTTGTTATTGAAGCACGATGGAGGAGTGGGAGTTTTTGGAAAAGCCACGTGAGAGTCCACGAGGAGCAGAAGATTTCCGTGCATCCGGTTGGATAATCGTTGAGGCTGCAGACACCTTACCTGCTGGCCCGGTTTGAGCGGCGATAGCGTTATTCCCTGGGTATTGATCACGGGCAGTATCTGGTTGCCGATGACGGTGGCAATGATCTGGCCCTGGGCGTTGGTCAGTAACTGTGGAGTGATGGGCTGCACCTGGAGTCCCTGAGCTCCACCTGCCGCCTGGCTGGAGGGGACCGGATTAGGCATCAGTGGGATTGTTCCAATAATCTGGAGAAAACGACACAGAAAGGCAAAATGCACACGTGCCGCGTATACTTGCCACACAAATTTACTCGTTTTATGCATGTTAAATCAAACTTAGGTGAAATAAGCATGGGTATGACAGGCTGAGGGTGGGAAATAACCGCTCTTTTACTGAGGTGATGAGGACTTTCAAACTCATTCGTCACGTCATGTGTGACCTGAACATTCTACCACTCTCCACAGTCACCCGCAACAAATCTGCTGTGACTGGGAGGGGATGAAACAAAGGCTGGGCCACGCTCTGGCCCCTGGATTGTGCTTTGTTCCCACCTCTCATTTGAACACAGAGTGAAACAGATGCAAACACTGGTCCTCTTTGTCTTGCTTTCTACAACTTATCCGTACAATGTTTTTTACTGTGAACTGAGGTGCTGTGTGATTTTCCTTCATCTGCTGATACCTGGTACTCCAGATGACCACCCACAACTCCCATGCGATCTCAGGGAGGAACAAAGAGATACTGGTGCTTTTTAGGACTTGCCTCATTAAGATACATTCATAAAAATGCAGCTGCTTTTGGATGACAACTAAGTAGTACAACACAACGGGAGGGATGCTGTTAGATAAAACATTTGAGCTAACATTTCTGGGGCAAGTACTTGCAGAAGGAAACACTTGTGACATCTCAGATTTTGCAAAATGCGAACATGCCTGTAAAACTAATACTCGGATGAGATGTCAAACAGATACTGTAAGAAAGCTTGTCAGTCAATGAGCCGCTCGGTTGAAGAAAGTTACTCTGTTGGAAGACTTTCCACAAGTATTAGACCATCGGAAACAAACTTCTGAGTAAACCTGCAAATAAAACCAACCTTTTAATTCTTTTTCCCTGCAAACAACAACAACAAACAAAGCTACAGTCATAGGATTATTGCAACAAGAAAAAAACCAAAACAAAACAAAAAGAAAAAATATAAGGCAAAACACATCTGTTTCCTTCACCATGTCTCCTCTGACTTTCTGTCACAGCCCCCAAGGAAATTTCTGTCCTCCTATCCAATTTTAAAGCTTCCAGTCTTCCCTCTCCCTGAAGCTTTGCTACCTCCTCTTTACCCTCAATGTTCACCACACTACATGTCCCTGTGGTCCTCCACCAGTACAATCCCAGTTGCCCCGTGTCCCTTGTCACAAACATTGACTAGTACAGACCTACTCAGCTGCTGAGAAATAGGGTGGATTATGGCCAAGTTCTCTCTTTTTCCTCAGTGGGGATAGCAAGAGGGGAGCTTTCCTCAGCTGATTCTCATTCTATTTAGGAGATTGATCATCATTTTAGATCTCTTTATTTCTGATAAATTTTGTTGAAATCAGTCAGCTGTTTCAAAGCCATTAGGTAGGTATGGACAGGTGGATGGATGGATTGAAAGAGAGAAGGACAGACAACACTAGCCATGAGACTAGTTTCCTCATGAAAACAGGGTAAAGTGTTTCTAACAAAATTTGAAGGCAAATTTGACTGCAAGCATAAAAAATTCCTACTGATTACAACAATTAATTTACATTATATCAATAGGAACTGTACAGTGCAGTGTAAAATGGGTTCTCAAGGAACTGTTTAGTGAAAACCTAAGTGGGTTTGTGAGCAGACCACTAAGTTATTTTCTGAGAACGCAAAACTAGAGGAACAGCTCTGAATCTCTTGCTGGAGATGTGAAAAAAGATGCATGTATGAACTGTGTGGTGAAAACCAGGAGGGATCTGTGAAGACCTCTGCATCTTTAATTCACCAGAGGTGATACACAGCAACTCCAGAAAAGCCACGCTCAAGAAAGCATCATGCAGTGATATCCAACTAACTCAAGCATAGCTGGAGGCTCTCGTCAGAGGCTCACACTCTTCCTTCCTTCCATTCTTAGCTAAGATATATGCCTCAATCAAGTGACAGCGTCCTGATGACTGCTCCTCCAGCATCACAGCCCAGTGGTGTCCCTCTAGGTAGGCTCAACTGTGAAGTGCAACGTGAGCATTTAAAACAACTCCACGAATGAGAAGAGTGCCCTTTGTTTGCTACGGCAGCTCAGCTAACAAGTGGTAAGTGCTGAAGCCACCAGCAATTTACCAAATTTGCCCAGTTAGAAGAAGTTTGGATGAGAAGAGCAGAGAACCATAAAGAAAAGCAGGACAGCTCTCCTGCGGGAGGACCTTGTAAAATGGCAAGCCCACCTACTAAGCTGTACTGCAAGAGCTACATATATCAAAACTGTTCAAAACACTGTAAAGATATCATTTAAGTTCTCCTTAATGCATTCCTAAAAGGTAGACAGATCAATAAAGATTACTACCCCCATTTTACTGAGCACGAAAGTGAAGCACGATGGAGCATATTCAGACAGAGGCTGTGATTTGGAGAGTTAGCCTTCTAAGCTGGAATTGCCTGTGAGTTTCTCTCTGCAGATCACTGTACTTTTATTATTATTTTTTTTGAGGTGTCCCTAGCTGAACTGCAGCTGCTTTACTGTTCGCGTGAGAAGATCGCTGTTCACTGAGGAGGGAGGCATTTACATCATTATCAGATTTTAGAATGTTTTCTAACATCTGACTTTCAGCATGAATTCAATACAACTTTCATGCAGTGCAACATGTACATTTCTCCCAGTTTTTGGTGACCTAAAATATTTAAGGGTCACAAACACATTCTTTCACTTTTAAAACATATCATCAAACACAAGGAATAATTCTTCTTAATTTTATCAGCAGAAACATAGCAAAGGCCTCTCCTCCATCTACCATGTCAGTAAAGGACGTGACCTTGGAGTGTCATTACTCCAATGTAACTTTAACTATCAAGGTCTTAATCCCAGCAAAGCAAAAAAATGCTGTGCTGGTGTTATCAGTAATAGAAATGTTTGCATCCACATTTAAAATGCATTTCTTGGTCTGCAGTTGGACATTTTATAGAATGACAGTGCTGAAGTGGACACTTTGTAAGGTCAGAAGCAGAAGGCTATCTATATGTATTAATGTGTGTCACACACCATTCCGGACGTGGTGTGCTCTGCACACACACGGAGCAGGGAAACCACAGCTGGGAGAGGTGTTCCAGAAGGACAGACAAACAAAGGCCCTCAGGGGTGTTTCCACAGGAGCCAAGGGTAAATCTGAATAGGAAACAGTTTTCCCACTTTCTGAGATTTCAAGATTTTTTTTCCCATTATATTCTAAAATAAAGTAAAATGTTGTCAAGTTAAAAACAACCACTTGTTTCTAGTTAACCAACAGGGCTACTCTTTATGGCAAACATCTTGGATATGCCTAAACCCGGATTCAAGCTTCCCCTTCCAAGTTCCCCCTTCTTCAAGTATCCCCCCCAATGTCCTAACAGCTCCCTGATTCACACACGGGGGGGAGCACTGAAACTGGATCCCCTCCTCAAACCTTGACTGTCCTGGTGCTGGGACGGGTCCCTCTTCCTCCAACTTTGGTATAAAATTTCATCCTGAGCCTTGCTAACCTGTCCTGCTAAAGTATCATAAAATCTAGCACTTCTTGAAGACAATTTATGATTTTCAGACATGTAATTAAATAATATGAAGAAGGAAATAAGAATGAAGAAATAAAACAAGACCATACCATGGGTTTGAGACACTGGTGTGCCACACCACAGGTTATTTAAATGCCAGTGATTTCCCTGATGGGGAGCCATTAGTCCTTTCTAGCAGCTCCTGATATTTCAGATTATGTTCAAGGACTGTTCAAGAAAATCAGGGATTTATCCCAGAAGATACTTAGAGAATCACACAATCACAGCACAGTTTGGTCTGGAGGGAACCTTTAAAAAAATCATCTAATTCCAGCCCCCCTGCCCTGGGCAGGGACACCTCCCACCAGACCAGGTTGCTCCAAGCCCCATCCAACCTGACCTTGAACACCTCCAGGGATGGAGCAGCCACAGCTTCTCTGAGACATAGCAGAAGAATCTTCTTACTCTGTCAATGTTTGGACTCGAATCCATAAACAATCCACTTATTAAACACATTCTTGAAAGAACACACACACACATCTTTGTCATGCTACAAAAACATAGCAAATGTAAAAAGTTTTGAGTTTTTTTTTTTTTTTTACACAATGCACGTAACTTTCATGATTCCTTTTACACATCATACAACTGAAAGAAGCATTAAGTGTTCACAGAGGAGTTGCAAAAGAGGTGCCATATGCACAACAACAAACAGATGGTTTTGAAAGTTCAAGAGTCAAATGCAAGGGACCCTCTTGCCAACGCTCCCTGCCCTGGAAGGGAGTCAGGCCCAGTAACCTGCAGAGCACCCTTGATTAACACAAATTACACCTGGTTGTACCTCTCTGAAGTAGAGGTTACAGATACAGGCACAAAATGCAGTGCTGATGTGACACTGGAAATTGTACTGAGATATTTAATGGAAATTCAGACCTCACCTATTTTACAGAGACAGGGCTTTGGTCCATCTCTAATTACAACACCAGGACCGTAAATCTGGCCCTGTTCAAGTGACAGAGTGTTGCCAAAAGCCTTGGTGGAGTCAGATTTTCAGCTCAAGTATTCAGTGAGATTCTTTCATTTTTGTTTATGGATTAATAGATACATCAATTGCATTTTGAGGTGCTTAGAGAACAGTTTGTACAGATGTTAATTTAGTTTTTTATGCTTCCCAATGTTAACTAAATTTTAAAAATCAATTTTTTGTTTCTAACTTCAAAATAAATTCAGGGTGATTTTTTTAAGAGCATCTGAATATTTTCCATTGATTAATCTGTTAGTGTCATTTTAGCATCCTAGGATGTCAAGGTATCTGAGATTAGGCCTCTCAAATCTTACAACTTGAATAGGCCATTGCCAAGGCAACTGCCACGATTAAGTGTTATTTATCTGAAATAAAGCTGTAAGATTTGGCTTGTACATGAAGTTAATTTGTTGATCTGCTCCTACATACCCTCTATGGGATCGGTAGTGTTCGCCTACATAGTCTTGGAAACTCTGAATTCATCTGCAGTGAAAGAATAAGCACAAAACTAGATTTTGCATGACTGTATGAAGCACTAATTGCTGATTTCCCAGCAGTGAGTCTTTTCCTGTGGTTTCTAATAAACCAGTTATGTTTTGACATTAGGTGACGTTACTGTGATACTCTAAAATGAGACATACAACTGTTTTTTATTAAGTTCTTCCTCCTCTCACCTCATCAGGAACAGGGAGCAAAATGCAAATAGTGAAGCAAATAGTGCCATTTCATCTAAAAAACTTCTTTAACTATAAAAAGGAAATGTTAAGCTTTTTCAGTGGTATCACGAAAATGATTTTATCTATGTTACAGCCCTTTAAATACTAAAGGTTAATTATTCAGTTTTGAACAACAAAAGAACAATATAAAAAGAAACCGAAAACCAAGGAAAACATAAAAGGAGCAACAGAAAAATCATTCAGTAAAATGAGGCAAACAAATACATAAGCCAATTTAACATCTCAAACTCTGAACAGAATGCGTGAAAGTCTTTTATGTAGTGAGCCAAAAAATCACTATTTGAGTGAATGTTTGCTGATATAAATACACTTCACTTACCTTCATTTTCTAATGCTCAGAATATATATATATTCTACCTACCTATATATATTATAAACACATAGACACTTATTTTGATTTTTTTTATATATATGTCTGTATATATATGATTTATTATCTACCAAAACCAATAAATCCAGCTATTTATAAACACTATACTACATATACTACCCATCTACACATGAAAAACAGGAATCATGAATCCAAGCTCCATTTGCAGGCTGCTTCTCAAAGAAATGCTCCTCCATCTCATTCTGTGGAGTAACAACAATATGATTCTTGAACCTCAAGACAGGATGAGGCTAAGGCTGCCTCTGTCTTTCAAAGTAAAAGCAGTATTAATTGGTGCAAAACTTGCAAATTTCCTTTGCTGCATTATATTCCCAAAGAGAAGTCAAAAAATTGGCACAACGAAATGCTTTTTCGAGAAGCAGGCGTCACATAGTGATACTGGAACCAGGCACCTGTGAAACTGCTCTTCTGTGTCACCATTTCATGTAAGGAATTATAATTTTCAAGGTTAAGCATTGTTCATAGATCATACAATCTCTTGGATGGTATATTGTTTGTAAGCATCATAATGGAACATTGAGTCTGACATTCTGCCTGACTTTCTCAGTGCTTTATTTTTTAGAAAATAATGTTTGTATACTAACATCAAACTATACAGGACTTAATTCCTACAGTGATGACAAATGATGTGGTAGAATTTTTCTCAAGCAAATACTATTATGTTCCCTTAGCAGGCACCAGTCTGAAACATCCTAAATAACACATTATAACATCTTCTTATTACAAAAATCTAAAGAAATATAATTACCAAATTAAAGATTAAAAATTTTGCTGTCTGCCGAATCTAGATTCAGCAGCAATCTACTTATTATGTTTAGCTTCCTTTTAAAATCAAGAATTAAGTCAGGTATAAGGACACTTAGAAGCCACAGTTCTCCAAGTTAAGCACAGCACCTGTTGATTTTAATTAGATTTACAGCTCCTGAGCATTTCTGAGAATCAGCTCGCTAGATTCTTACAAAAGTGTTCATTATTTAAAATTATTTGGTGGATGACTTGTATAAAGTTCTTCTAGCATTAATTTCATTTGTTATGACAAAAGATCCATGATATCATGACAAAACAGCCAATGCTGTCATAACATAATTGTTATGACAAAAGGCTGTAATTTCTAATTATGTTTGATGCTTACAAAAAGAAGTCAAAACTTACTGCTTTTAGTATTTGGCTGCTTCTCTCCCAAACCACAGCTTTCCTGATGGCTCCACAGATACAAGCAAATACACTTTTATATGGGTGGGTTTGGTATCTTTCCCCCCCCCCCCCCGTATGTACTCTTGAGAACAAAAAGTAATGGTAAAAAAACCTGAACGGTCAAAAGTAACTTCTCAGGAAGTAAATACAAAGCGACTGAATCAAATCTAGGTTTGATTACAATGAAAATATTTTGGTAAATATTCATTCACCCCCACCTTTTTCTTTATGCAGTCTGAGTTTTTCATAGTTGCCTAAAGAAGTATCATTGCTACTTTGGCTTCTCTGAAGATTTCAATCTCAACTAAGTATCAAGCATCTCAGAGTCAAGAAATCCCTGGTCTGAAATAATATTTGTCAGCCTTTGAAAGCGTTGTGTACGAGCTGCATCTGTAATCCCTACCATCACCCATCACTTTGTGCCTTCAGATTACAAACCGTTTAGAACAAGGGGTGTCTCTTTTGAGCATGAGCTTAATGTAAATACCTTCTGCTCCCTTAGAGCATAAAGAGGCGACTCGCTCTTGGCCACATCAGAGTCCAATGTGCTCGACATAAAGCAGAAGAAAATGTAGGCATCCCTGGGCTTTGCAATCCATGCCACGCTGAGCCATTCGAGGCCCGCTCGGGGAACAAATTGCCCTTTCTCAGCAAGCCTAATTACGTGTGCCAACGTGATTATGATGCTTCCATGCTACAGCCACGTTATCGGCTAGTTTGGAGCTCGCTTTGCTGCTTGGTGGTGTATGGCCGTGCACTGGCCCATAGGGAGATGCTGTAGTGAGGAAGGGTTTGGTAACTGCTCTTTGATCCTGGGGGTCTTAAATAAGAGCTGCTATTGAGACATAATCTTGCGTAGATATGAACAAGATAACGTTCTCTGCTGTAACATTACTCTCCTAAAAAAGGGATGTTGTACTCTATTGTTAATGTCTGCGTCTGGGTGAGCAGGAGAAGTTTTGGTGCTCCATTTTGATTTCTTTGATGAAACTGCCCAAGGAAACAAAATCATATTCTGGACAACTGACTTTGAAGCCTTAATGATGTTTTATTCTAGCCTTGACTTGTCTGCTTAGAGGACCAACATATGTTTTCTTGAACACTTCTCCATGATAAACTGGACTGAAACCATTAACCATCAAATAATCTTCAGATGCAATCTTTAGGACTTCACCTCTTCAATTAGATTACAGGTCAAAGAATTTCTAGCCCATCGATATATTCTTGAATAATCTACTCTTATCTTCTCACTATCAAATTACATACACCATATCAATTATTTATCAGAGATCACCAGATTTCTTAGTCTGTAACTCTTAGAGGTGAAATTAGTTAGGCATGCCGATTCATTCAATCATTGCAGATTTAGCCAAAATTCACTACAAGGAGGCTAACAGATATCACAATCGATAAGGTAGCAATGATGCTCAACATTGTTGTGAGATGATCACATTTCTCCAAATACTGTTATCGGTCCTGAGCTCACTGCCCAGATGCAAAGACCATGGATGACACAGTTGTCATCCAACCCATGGTTGTCTGTCAACCCATAGTTTCAACATTACACCTGTGCAACCAGACGTTTTTTAAATACAAAGCCATGCCCTACTTCAGCTGACATTCCTACAAATTTAGATGATCTGGACTTTAGTTAAATAAAAGATAGAACTGTTGGTCTAATTAAGTAAGGGCTGTAACGTTTAACGTGACAGTCTACAAAAGCTCAAGGTAACTGCAAACCTCTGCACCTGGCCAGACAAACACACTACTCAAAGGTTTTTAAATTTTACAGTGCACACATTGCTTCAGCACGTGATTGTCAGACTTCTGAGAATGACCCACAACACTAATCACCAGTATGACCACGGTGGGACAAACATTCTGGATTACCTCCTTTTCATGGATCATCACTATGGAAACCAATATTCCAGGCTATAAGGTGGAATTTCATCGTAACGCATCAGAATTACGTGGATGTTCAGGACAGGAAGGAAAAATTAATTTCACTGAAAGGAGGTGGGAAAATTTATGTGGGTCATATGCAAGTTCTTGGACGGAAATTGGTCATGACTTCAAGTTTCTATCTCTGAATCTCTATGAAAAAAATCCTACTTGAGATCAGATATAACCTCCCTTTGTTATACAACCATCAGAAAGAATGTCGACTGTTCATTTCAGTACCTATGCCTCCTTGAAAATTTGTCAACCAAATATAAGTTAGACTTAGTCCTTCTTACCTTGTGAAATGTGGCTGCTGGTTCAACGTGCTGATCTGCCAATCAGTTCGCTTCTGGAAAATCTCTAGAATTCCAGTCCTTCATTCAATCATCTGTACTATGTTCGTATAAATACTATTTATCTCCCTGCCAGTACTCCTACGAGCCTTAGGTAATTTTTGTAAGGCTAACTTAGAGTTATCAAGAAAAGATATCATATAAAAGGTAGGTTGTGGTTTTTTTTAATGTCAAAGGTGGCTGTCTCACTGAAAATGCCCTCAGCTGGTTCTTTGTATTGAATGCTAGTAGTGGGAGCATATGCTTCACTGCTTGAAAGCGCAATGGCTAAAGTATCTCATATTATCAAATGCATCATTAATCCATTTCACCTGAGCTGACAGATAGAAGGGAAAGAAAGGTGTTCTGTTCACATCTGAACAGCTTGACTTACATTTCCACTCTAGCCACCACCTGATACAAATCACAGTTATAATAATAAGTTCTGTAATAGAGATACTTAGTATATGTGATGGTATCTACCACAAATGACTGGTCCTAACATCTCTCTCAGGACAAAACATTCTCCTGATGCATGGCACTTAGCTCAGGGGGAAGCTGACTGTGGATTTGGAGATGAATATCCAGCATTCACTCACTGCTCCATTTCCATTGGCCAAAATACACTTGTTTGCAGTAGTTTTATATAAAGGTTTGAGTCCCTCTCAGGGCTAGCAATTTATTTTTGTATATCCAAGATGTTCCTAACTGAAAAAATACTCCAACAAAGACAGATAAATCTAACTAAATTATTCCCAAATTTGGGGAATACATAGCAAGGGACTGCATTTTATGAAAGTGTGAGGAGAACATGCAACTTAATTACCAGTTACGTTTAGGGCTGGTCCATAAGTTTGCTTAAGAAAGAGTTAAATAACTACAGTTTTCTTATTAAAAGCAACAATGGACCCCAGGTAAACCCATCTCCAGCATCCACATTGCTACTGTACTGAAGCAACACACTCTGTTACAGACAGACGTACTGAAATTGCTCTTGCTTTGTACATTCTCCATCCTTGCATGTTGTCTATGTGTCAGCCCTGAAAAGATCTCCTTTTCTTTTCAACTGTGGTCTGCAGAGGACCAAAGGTGAGGGGCTCCTTTACCTTCTTGACTCTAGAGGAGTGGGAGGACAGGGGCAGAGACCAGCTGTTCCCAGGACCCTGTCTCCATCTGTGAATTTATCGCTTGCCTCACACTTACATTTTAAGATATTTGGGGAAGCCATCCGGTTTCTTCTATGTTAGAACCAGGCATTAGCACAGTATTCCAATCATGATTATGGTGGTGGCATAGGCAATAAGTAGCAACAATCCTATTTGTTATTAAAAAAATTAAAAAGCTATATTACGTAATATTCTCATATTTCCTCTTAATTAAGATAGCTGAAGACTGTGAGGCACTCGACCAAGACTTGCAAGTGGGATAACACTGCTGCACTTCTTGGAAAAAATTACCGGGATTACAGGTAAATTCTTCCCGAGGGAAGAACCCAGGGGGTGCTACTTCACCTTCATTACTGAAACACTCCCAATAGAAAAGAAAAAATACAATAAGGTCATTTTTACACAATGTGGAGAATGTTTAAGAACATGACTACAAGCTGAGGAAAAAAATAAAAGAAACGATAATGCTAGAAGAGCATTATAATTTGTGCTTATGATTTATTTTAACTATTTCCCTTGAGCTATTGTTTTGCACACTTACTCTTCAGCGGCCAGAGCTGGGGTGTCAGTGGACCTCAAGAATTGCACTGAATAAACAGATCCATCCCAAGTTTGGAGGACACCATTCACAGTTACAGCTTCAACCTCTCTCTTCTCTTGTTACCCCAGATGTTCCTCCCCAGGAACATCCAGAACACTTCCACAGCTCATCTTTGCCAGTCCACACTTAGAGTCATAGAACCATTTAGGCTGGAAAAAACCTTGAGGATCATTGAGTCCAACTGTGAACCTAACACTGCTAAGTCCACCAGGTTCAGCCTCTCTCCTAGAATGTAATGCCTTAATGTGGAAAAGATCCACATGAAAGAAGAAGTCTCTTTATGGAGTGATGCTCCTATACAGATTACACTCACTGCCTGAAAGAACCAGAGAACCTAACCACAGACATCTTTAGCATGTGAAAATTTAAAAGTATTAGTAAGGACCGTCAGATGTTGCTTCATTCATCCAGGCATTGCCTTGCTTTGAGTAGTCTCCCTCATACCAATCCCTGATATCAGTTTATAACACAAAAAAAAAGGTAGAATCTTCTACGAGGAGAACAAAGCTGATATGAAAGGGAGAAATAGAAATTGCAAAAGGAAATTTAGTTTCAACTATTGTCAAAATGCATATTGTACTTACAAATGTCTTTGAAATACATTTTCTTTTAAAAACAACAATATGAACCCTCTGTAAAGCACTTCTTATTAAATCTTACAGCAAGAGTGGAGAAGATTCCCTGGTGTATGTGAATTACA
Organism: Scolopax mira; assembly: GCA_004320125.1. Classification (NCBI taxonomy): domain Eukaryota; kingdom Metazoa; phylum Chordata; class Aves; order Charadriiformes; family Scolopacidae; genus Scolopax; species Scolopax mira. The sequence continues at coordinate 18,142 of BJBW01012164.1, forward strand.
GCAGAAGAGGATGAGTGAAGTGCAAATGCCACCATATAATTCCTACGTGGAACATTTTAATTGTGGGTAATAGGAGATTTTCAATTTTAAAAGTCAAGGAATTGTGTTCATTTCTGAGACAAAACTGAATATATTAACTGCCCTTGAAACAGTATCAATATTTCTTCCTGCACAGAGCGCAGCACAGTAAAATGCATTAAAAGATGAAAGCTCTTTGATCTTTTTGAATGCTTAAAAATACCGGAACAGTGACAATAAGTTTAGAGGAAGAGCCTAGACAGAAAAGAAATATTATTAATTGCCAAGATAGCACAATATCCCCAAATTGTGACACTGAGTGTACTAAGGACCATTAAAATATTTATTGTTCATAGTTCTACCCCACTGAGTCTCTCAGGCCACAATGGGTTGCTTATTTCCCCCTCTTCATTCAGGTGAAGTCATTAGTATGCAAACACATTTGATATTGACATACACAATAGCTCTATCTTTTTAGCCCCCAATATTAGGGAAAGAAAACTGTCTGGGTTTATATCACGGTGTAGATCTTACGAGTCGGGAGCAGACTGAATAACTGGAATCCCAGAAGTCATTTACAAGAGCCATTGAACTTCACTCAATGGTCCATTGGTTCTGCTGCACTCAATGGTCTGCTGTGGTTCTGCTGCCAATTGCCAGTTAATATTTTCTAGGAAGATTTAATCTCTTGGCTTCTCATTCATTGATAATAATGCCAATTATCTCTGGACTCCATTTCAGTTTAGAGCTATGCTCGCATAGTATTATCAGGCTTCTCTCTGACTTGACTTCTACTAATAAAAATCAGAAGTAAATCTACTGACCTGAATGCAATGGCCCCTGGGACTTGAATGTGGCACAGGCTGATCTTTGGGTAGTTCTTTTTAAATTATGAATGGTCTCAGGCTAAAGTGTACCCTGCACAGCCTAGGTCTGGTTTTGACTGGTTATCTCAGGCCACGGTTTCAGATGAAGCTAGGAAAATACTCTCCTTCTTTTTCTCTGTTCATACAGAACCCATTCTGCCCAACAGAGGTAATGACTCATGAGTAGTTCTGGAAAGAACGTGGGGAATTATGTTATTTCATTTTTGTTTTCACTTCAAAATAGAACTTAAGCTAAATTTAAAATTAAATATAAATCTGAAAGAAAACCTGTTTGGGGTAGATCGAGCCATTCTGATCAGAACTGAAATATTTCATATTTCTTTTAACCTTTCTAAACTTGAAAAAAAACCCACTAAATTTTCAAACAGAACATGTAAAAATGAGACATTTAAATCTTATCCAGACACTGTACTTTAAATTTTTTACTGAACAAAATTTGTCAAAATGACACATTTTATATTTAGATTAAATGCCATTTTTCCATCAGAAGTCAGTGATGAAAAAAACGTCATTCAGTTCTGCTCACAATGCTGCAGGAATTTATTCTAAAAGATCAATAAATGAGGTAGTAAAATGTAATTATAGCTCACTCTTTAACATAGATTCAAATGCAACACCAGAATCCTGAGGGATGCTTCCGGATACATAATAGATTTCCTTCTCTAGAGCCCACTCCATTCACTGCTGCTAAGGTCTCCAAGAGCACTTGCACTTGGAGAAGCCTGATCTGCTGGGAACTGGAGAAAGAAAGGGTTGAGGTAGTCCTTGTTTGGAGAAGAAAGAGGAAGCCCTCATGCAGGCGGGATGGGTAGTACGCTGGCATGCTCCAATGGCAGAGAATAAAGTCCTTCTGCTTCCCCAGTGAATCTGTGCCAAAAAATGCAAAAGAAGAGGACACTCCCTTCTTTACCTCTTTTCCCCTAAGCTCTGAAAATCCATTCTCATCCATCACCCCATCCTGAGTGAGCTCAGAAAACTCAGTGATGTCTAACACGATGGTTAAGAGAGTCTGTGCATCTACCAGCCTCTCCTCCCTTTTCTCACCTTCCCTCTCAGCCCTCCCCCACAAGAAAAGGAACCCATTCCTCAGATTAAAAAGAAAGTTCATCCAGGCTCAACGTGCGTAAGATTTGACACCCAGGCTGCCTCGCTCAGAAATGAAAAGTAAAAGATGTGTAAACAACAAATAACCTCAAAAAAAAAAAAAAGAAAGTTATCAAATATGCATTTGTTTATCACAGTCAAGTTTTATGATTCAAAGCTGATTCATATATATTTTATGAAGAGAATATCCATTGTGGTGGCAAAATTAAATGTATTTTGAAACTTGTATGTGACATTTATCTATCTGCTCTATCAGAAAAAAGTTGTCATATTCATTCAGACATATATTACTTTTTCAATTTCCTGTCAGTAATGTTTTTTTAATGTTCTTTAGGGTGAGACCACAGGATTTCTCATTTCTCACAACAAAGACCATAACTCATTAGAATTATGTTGATGAGTTTATACCTAAAAAAGTTGCATCACTTTATTTTTGCACAATTTGCACTCTTATCCATGGCAATCATG
>BJBW01012165.1:0-38007 GCA_004320125.1 Scolopax mira
TGGGATGTCTCAGTGTGATACTGGGATGTCTCAGTGTGACACTGGGACGAGATGTGGCACGGGAGGGAGGGAGGTGGGGACGACTCTGTGACGGTCACGGTACCGGCCGTGCCACGCTCGCTCGGCTTGAGTTTTTTGGTGGGCAATTTGGGATGGACTGAGGCAATCAAGGAGCGGAAACGTGCAGGGGGGTGGAGGATGAGGCCGTTCCTCCCACAGGAAACTGGGGATTAAGACAGTGGCTGGATTGTGTGGCCGCTGGGATGGTGCTGCTGGACCCCGGGGCCGAGCTCGACCCGGCAGCTGCGCGGAGCAGCAGCAACACGTTGGCCCCAGTGGCTCTTGGCAGAGGAGCCAGGGCCAGTTACACCCCCAGGAGTGGAAATAAACACAAACAGTGTAACGGGGGAAGGAGCGTGGAGGGCAGGAAGCCATCGGTCTCACAGATGGCTCGCACGGGCCAGGGGCTTTCAGCCACCCCCTGCTGCTGCTCCGAGCTTTTCTCCTGTGGTGGCATCTCCCACCCACGGAGACACTGCCCCCATTCCCAGCTCTGCCTTGGCTGGGTGGGGATGGAGGGTGAAGCCCACCCTACCTTCCTCTTTCTGGTGGTGTTGGCTCTGTCACACCCCAGCCTTGGCTACAACCGTGACATCCCGGGGTGCTACTGGCTCTGGGGGACACTGGGACAATCTTTTGGCTATGGGACTTGCAAGCTGGGGGAGCCCAGGTGGCATCTGGGCTGGTTTGTGGTCTGGACTTTAAATATGATTCCACTGAGCTTTTGCTTCCTTGAGTCCTACAGAGTGTTTGTACCAGGGCTCAAAGTGACCTTTGAGGGGCCCCAGCTCTGCTTGAACCCCTGGATCAGGGGAGAACATGGAGCAGGGGGGGTGGTTACGCTGAGATGTGTTTTAGATGGGAGCTCGGTGCCCTTTCACGTTTCTTTACAACAGCCATGGTGTAGGATTAAAGACCTTGTTTATATCCATAGGAATCTCCTATCAGATCAGTTTATTAAATCCTCAGGCGTTTTAATTTACAAATATTTAGGAATTCAGTCCTTTTAAACACAGATGAGGAATTGAAGAATTCTGAACATGCTTTAAAGGGGATTTTAAGTTGTGAGGTGCGCGTTCGTGTGTAAATCCTTGTGTATGTATCATTCCGTGTCCATACACATGCTACAGGAGAGTGAGTGGGTTTTCAGTCCAGTGAACACCCAGAGGGTGGTGAAACCTTGGAAGAGGCTGCCCAGGGACGTGGTGGAGTCACCATCCCTGGAGGAATCTAAAAGTCATGGAGACCTGGTGCTGAGGGACATGGGCCAGTGGTGCTTTGGGCAGCGTTGGATTGAGGGTTGGACTCCAATGATCTGAAAGGTGCCTTCCAACCCAAAGAATTCCATGATTCCATGCTTCTGTGGTCCGTGTGGGTGCTCAGAGCTGACCCCCCTGTTCCCCCCTGTCCCACAGGTTAGCAGCACCAGCCTGGTAGGGTCCATCTCGGATAGACGCGGATGATGCCAGAGCTATGACAGGGATTGCAGTCTTGGCACTGAGGGGTGATCAATTATGGAACAACTACAGGAGGAAGTACCTGAGGTCAGGGAAGAGGAGGAGGAAGAGGAAAAGGCAGTGACAGTGGCAAGCGGAGCCTCGGAACCAAGTGGAGGACCAGACAGCTCGCTGCCTTCCAGCAGCTACACAGGTGAGTGTCCCTGGAGCATCCAGGCATCTGTGTCCTCCAAGCAGAGGACCTTGGAGTTTGGCTGGTTTTAATCTCTTCCCTTTGTAAAATAATGTGTTGAGAGCCAAGTTACAGAGAGGCTTATTTCTTCCCCTGCCATCGCTGCACAACTGTCAGCAGTGGGGTGGGAGATGGAAATTAAAAGGACGGGCAGGTAACGTTGTGCCCCAAAAGGGGAGGACTCTCAGGGCACCTGAGAACGTTCCTCTGGCTCCTTCTTGAAGTCCTGGGTGCAAACTGGTTGTAGGAGATGGAGGAGAAGGTTTGTTGCTGCAAAAGAGGCTCTTCCAAGAGCCCTAGGTGTTCCAGCTGGGCAGCCCTGTGCCAACTGGGGGTGACAAAATGGGCTGGTTGGGTTTCATTGCCCGGACACAAATGCCAGACGGAAGAAATCAGCGCTGATGTGGAGCTACTGGGCACACTGGGGGCACTCCTGGCTCTGTGCTTGGCATCTGCCTCCCGCCAGTGCCTGATCCCAGAGGTGAACTGCCCAGATGCAGTCCCAGTGTCAGACTGGGACAGTGCTGGAAATCCCCCACCAGCCCCACGGCGGGAGGAGTTGGAGGCGACGCTGGGTGGGCAGCTACTGCCTGAAAGGACCGTGTTCAACGTGTTCCCTTCGTGCTTTCACAGACCTTTCACAGAGCTCCTCTCCCTCCCTGTCGGACCAACTGCAGATGGGCTGCGAGGAGGCGGCCTTGGGAGCCCTCAACGTGGAGTGCAGGGTCTGCGGAGACAAAGCCTCGGGCTTTCACTACGGCGTGCACGCCTGCGAGGGCTGCAAGGTACGGGCCCCCTGGGGAGGGTTCAGCAGAGGTTAGACCCCCCCCCCCCCCGGGGAGCACCCCATCTCTTCATTCCAGCCAGTTTGCAGCAAAGCAGGGAGGAGGTGGGATTGGGTAATTTAAATAAAAATAAAAACAATGCAACCCATCCAGAGAGTGCGGAGCGTAGAGGCAAATAGTGTCCTGGGGGAGGCAGCTGAGATGTGTCTGGCCCAAATCTTGCCCCGTCATGCTTTACTTTGTAAGGTAAATCCATCTAGTCCCATAGGAACCCTGGCTTTGCTTTTGAAGATGCTTTCTGTGCTGCAGAGCAGCAGTGAGCTGTGTGTTTATCCCCCCGGGATCACTGGCCATGGCTTGGATGTGCCTCTGGAATTCTTTCCCCCGTGGCAGATGCCAGCAGAGCTGCGTTAGTGGCCCAGGTCCTGCCAGACATTCCAGCTGGCTTGTTCCTCCATCCCTCCCTGCCGGCTGCCTGCAGTATCACACACCCCGTGTCCCCCGGGGGCTGCCCCCACCTTCCTCCTCTGCAGCCCCCTTCTCCCACCACCCCACCTCTCCCTGGGACAGGGGCTTTGCTTGTGTCAAAGAGACCCAGGGCTCCACCAGGACCTGAACCTCCTGGAGGAGGTTTATTATTATTATCCATCCCAGGGATAATCAACCAGCCTGGAGCCAAGCCACGGGTGCTAACACTGCTGCTCCTTTGTCCCCCTCTGGGCCACCTCCCTGCAGGGTTTCTTCCGCCGGACGATCCGCATGAAGCTGGAGTATGAGAAGTGTGAGAGGAGCTGCAAGATTCAAAAAAAGAACCGAAACAAGTGCCAGTACTGCCGCTTCCAGAAATGCCTCTCACTGGGCATGTCACACAACGGTGAGTGTCACCCCTCTCCATGAGCCATGGGTGCCACGGGGCCATCAGCCCTTCTGGGCTTGCACAGAGCTTGGTTTGTCCCATGGCTCTCCTCTTGTCAGCGGATCATCTTTCTAACCCAGTGCTTTGAGCCTTTGACTCTTCATCTCCTTCTTCTGCACAACAAGGGGCTGTTCATTCCCACCCTGGGAATGGCACTTGGCACCCCTGGCTGTTGGCACTTGGCTGTCCCTTACAGGTTGACCCAACGGGAACTGGACGTGCAAATGGCTCTTCTGTCCTGAGATTTTTAAATTTCAGGTTTAACCCATCTTGTTCCTGGCCAAAACAAGGTGTTTACGTGGGAATCAGGGCCTTGTGCAAGAGCCCAGAGGAGCGGGGATGGGAGCTTAGCGTGAGGGTGGGTTGGAAAGGACAGAAGTAATGGCTGGTTTCGTGGTGTCGATGCTGGAGGAGCACCATGTTGCGTGGCTGCAGGTGTTCACCATCTCTGTGGTGGCAGAGCAGCTCGCTGCCTCCCTGGACACGTCTCCAGGGGTCATCCCCAGTGTCCTGACCTGCTGGTTTTGCCCCTCACCACAGCGATCCGTTTCGGCCGCATGCCCGAGGCAGAGAAGAGGAAGCTGGTGGCGGGGCTGACGGCGAGCGAGATCAGCTGCCAGAACCCGCAGGTGGCTGACCTGAAAGCTTTCTCCAAGCACATCTACAATGCCTACCTGAAAAACTTCAACATGACCAAAAAGAAGGCGCGAGGTATCTTGACCGGGAAGGCCAGCAGCACCCCAGTAAGTTCCCTCCCCGGGGCAGGCAGGGTTGGCCATAAAATAAGACGGGAGGCTGGTTTTTGGGAGATGCTGTCCATCTCCCTCCCTGCAGCAGCTCCTGGAGGAGCCCTGGGTCTCTTTGAAATGTCCTGCCCCTCGCTGGGAGAATCCCCATTGCTCCATGGGCAGTTGTGGGTGGATGGAGATTGCCTGGGCACTGACAGGCAGAAAAATGTGGGGTGTCCTTGGCAGAGCTGGCACCTCGAGTCCCCGCGGCAGGTTCCTCACCGCTCACTTCTTCTTTCAAGCAGCCTTTTGTGATCCACGACATGGACACCTTGTGGCAGGCGGAAAAGGGGCTGGTCTGGAAACAGTTGGTGAATGGCATCCCCCCCTACAAGGAGATTGGGGTGCACGTCTTCTACCGCTGCCAGTGCACCACGGTGGAGACCGTGCGGGAGCTGACGGAGTTTGCCAAGAGCATCCCCAGCTTCTTAGGCCTCTACTTGAACGACCAAGTGACTCTGCTGAAGTACGGGGTGCACGAGGCCATCTTTGCCATGCTGGCCTCTATCATGAACAAGGACGGGCTCTTGGTGGCCAACGGGAACGGTTTTGTGACCCGTGAGTTTCTGCGGAGCCTGCGCAAGCCCTTCAATGAGATCATGGAGCCCAAGTTTGAGTTTGCTGTGAAATTCAACGCGCTGGAGCTGGATGACAGTGACCTGTCTCTCTTTGTGGCTGCCATAATCCTGTGCGGAGGTGAGTGAGCGCTCTTGGCCATGTCGGGCAGAGTCCTCCTGGACTTGGAGGTATTTAGTTGGGGCTGGGCTGGGGGAGCTGAGGGGCAGCAGGCCCTGCCATCAGCCAGGGGTGACTTAGGGGGATGAGAGAAGAACTGAACTGTTCCAAAACCAAAGCTTCTCTGTGGTGGTGACACCTAGAAAGCTTGGACCAAGAACAAGGAGCATAGAAGTGGCATCTCCTCCCATGCTGCTGAGATATGTTGTCCATGGGCACGCTTCTGCCCTTGTCTAGTTGAGGAGGGTGGTGATGGGTGGGTTCCAGTCCCCATCTCCCTTTCCCCAGGAGGAGTATGTCCTTTAAAGGGCTACACCACAACACTATGGCTACCCTGCTTCTTCTCCACAGACCGTCCCGGCCTGATGAACGTGAAGCAGGTGGAGGAGATCCAAGACAACATCCTGCGAGCCCTGGAGTTTCACCTCCAGTCCAACCACCCGGATGCCCAGTACCTCTTCCCCAAGCTGCTGCAGAAGATGGCCGACCTGCGGCAACTGGTGACAGAGCACGCCCAGCTGGTGCAGAAGATCAAGAAGACGGAGACGGAGACATCTCTGCACCCACTTCTGCAGGAGATCTACAAGGACATGTACTAAGGACCTGTTATTTATAAGAACGAAGCCATGGAGTCCCATCAGGACTTTTTGTAAAGGAACACGGGAAAAAAAAAAAACAAAAACCTTTCCCCACGTCTTCCATTTCTTCTACTGGAAACTCTTTTCTACGTCCCCCCGACATACGGTACACGGGGCGAGATGCTGTAGGACTTTGCAGCCGCCTCCTGCTGGGCAAGGGCTTCCCTTCACACACACTAACACTCCTACAGCAGCAAATCCTCAGCTCCTCTTTCCGTTACCTCGGCCCAGCCCTTCAGCTGCTCCCCGTTTACGTGGTGGGGTCCCAGCAGCAGCTGGGGACCTGGAGGGGTCGCTCCGGTCGTTAGGAGACCCGAGCAGGGTGGGTGGGAGGGTGTCACACGGCGGGGCCAGCACCGTGCTTACAGCCTGTGTCTTTATTTTCTTTTTTTAATATTGCACTCCCGAGGCGTAGCCCTGAGCCGGTGAAATGAAAGGAAGTTTTGCTCTTTCCCAAAAAAAAAGCCGGAGTGTTTGAAGACGGGGAGGGCTGTCCTGGCTCTGCTGCAGCCCCCACATTGCTGGGGGGTGGTCCTGTCTCCCAGAGGGATGGTGTGGTTTCTGCCTTCCCCCGAGTGCCCTGTGGGAGCCCTTGCTCCTGGTACCCCCATTTCAGGGGGAACCTGCCCCTCGGCACTCAGTGGGGGGGAGGGAGGGAGGGGTAGGGAGGTGGGAGGGAAAGGGTTTGACTCCTAAAAATTCCCCTTCCGAGCTGAGGCCAGAACCTGTTTGCTTCCCCAGGCTCTTCTGCACAGACAGGAGTCACCAGAAGGTGTGTGCAGGGACAGGGACAAGCCCGGGACCGGTGGGGGTTTGGGTGGCAGGGTCTGAGCTTGTCCTGCAGCTCCTTTCCCAAGCCCCCAGGGGGGCTCTGGGGGCTTCACAGGGCAGTGTGGGCAACAGAGGGTCTCTGGCAGCTCCTGAGAGCACCAGAACAAGCAAAGGGGAAAGCAAAGCCACGACCAGCCCACGGGGCTCACGGTCTGACTGTTGATTGTCCTGCCTCAGTTTCCCCTCTGGGAAAGAGAGCTGGATTGTCCCCCACACTCTGCTTGGAGAGGGGACACACCCACAAAGATTAATTAGTGCATTGGTTGCAAAGAGCTTTGCAGCTGAAAAACACAGTTTAAATGCCAAGTGTTTATAAAAAGGGAGGAGAGGGTGGGATGCAGGATCTTCCTGGGGGGAGCGTGGTCACGTTGGGGGGTTACAGCCCCCCCCCATCCTCTGCCATCATCCCGAGGAGGTCTGCCTAAACCCAGAGCCCTTCTGGGACTTTACCTCGCAATTTCTCACAGTAGTGAAACACTATGGTGCTGCCCACCCCCAGGACCCCCGGGGGGTCGGTCACCCAGGGCCTGGGGGGAGAGGATGGACCCAGGAAGGGCTCGGTCCCCTCTCGGGATGAGGGTGTCTGCCCGAAGAAGCAGCACTTGCCCATCTGCGGCTCGTGGTGCCGCGTGTCCCCAGCAGCCTTATTAAAATACTGATATTCCCAAGGAGGCTGTCGTGGGAGCAAATGAGTCGGTTTTATTTCATTTTCCTCTTCTGCAGGGCAGCAGATTTCCCTGGTGCAATAATTCTTTACAAAACCCCAAAAAGGAAGAGCACTGGGCTTCCTCTGCGTGTCCCGGGGCTGGCCGGTCCCAAACCTGTCCCTGCTGCCATACTCTGGTTCCTTGCTGTGCCTCAGTTTCCCCACCCTCAGCCCACCCAGCCCCTTCCCCTCCCTACCTCGCAGGGGTGTTAGGAGTTACCGTTTCTAAAGCACTTTGAAACCCTCTGGGGGAAGGCACCAGAGCCCTGGGGGGGTGGAATTTGTCCTTCCTGAAGCCCCGTGGTGGGATCATCTGGGACTCGTGTCCTCCTCACCTGGGGAACTTTTTGCTCTTCCCTCCTCGACAGTGTAACAACCCTTAAACTGAAATGTATATTTTTGCTAGAAGTACAAAACTCCAAGTGTTTTTAATAATATAGTGTTCACAAACTGACTTGACTTTAAATAAATCCGAAATAAATATTTAAGAATTTTAGTGTCCAGCCTTTCTTGGTGGGGTTTCTCTCGGTGGGGTTTCTCTCGGCCCCTGGTGGCAGTTTCCAGCAGAGGCCATGCTGGATTTGCTGTGATTTCCAGGGATTTGCTGTGGTGATTCCTGGGCTCTCCAGGATTCCCAGGTCTCGTAGCTGCTTTATTTTTCCCACCAAACCTAAAAGCAGCAAGAACTGACCCTGAGCAGGGTCCCAGCCTTGGACCTGAGCACCCCCTGCCCCAAATCTTTGCCTTGCTGTGGGGTGAAGCTGGGTATGGGGCTGAGCCCACCCCAAGGTGGGTCAGAGGACATGCCTGCCATGTGCTGAAGCTGAGCTCACCCCAAGATGGGCTTGGGGACAACCTGGGCAAGGACGGGGGACATCCCAGCCACGTGCTGGAGCTCAGCCCACCCCAAGATGGGCTCGGATGGGGGCTCAGGGACATCCTGGGCTCGGATGGGCCCCATGTGCTGGCACCGGGCTCCGCTCTGCTCTTGGCCAGTCCGAGCCCCCCAGAGTTTGCGGGGAGCAGCTGCAGACCCCCAGGATTCCCTTTTTTCCCCCCACCAAGTTCCACCCCAGAGGAAGCCACCCCATTGCCCCCAGCCTCCCCCGAGGGGGGGGGAGGGGGGGGGGGCGCGGCAGGACGGGGGTTAAGCGGCCGCGGGCAGGTGACGGTTACCTGGCCCCTCCGAGGCCATAAATAGCCCTGGGGAGGTCGCCCCGCCCTCTCGGCTGCTGGGGAGAAGATGGAGCCGGGCTCGCTGGTGGCATCTGGGGCTTTAAGGGCCCGGGGGGGCTGCCTGAGACCCCTCTGCAGGTAGGGCTTGACGGCGGGGGGGAGGGCGGTTGGGGAATTTGGGGGGAGATGGGCTGGAAACCCCTGGCTGGGAGGGAGAGTGGGGGGTCTGGGATGCCTTTGAACCCCCCCGTCCCTTTCCCGTGTAGAGTAAGGGGCTTGGGGGGGGGGACACACGACACAGAGCCTGTCTATCCATCTGCCCCCCACTCTGTGGCTGGGGGTCCCTGATAGCACCCCGATAGCATCCCCTTCCTCACCCCCAAGCCGGGGGACCCCGTCCCCTTTCCTTGTCCCCACGAGGAGCCGGGGGGCTCTTTGCACCCCCAGCTTATCCCCATGCTCATCGTGTCCCCCCACCCCAGACTGGGGGGAGCCCCCATCCTTGTGGCAGCGACCCCTCACCCCCCCCTCAGCCCTGGGCTTGGTTTGCTTTGCAATTAACCGGGAGATAAAGCCAGCGGGTGGGTCCTGGTTTGGACTGGGATGGAGTTTTCCTGCCCAGTAGGCGATAGAGAGCGCGGTGTTTGGGATTTGGGATGAGAACGGGGCTGATAAATCCGGGATGTTTGGGCTGTGGCCCAGCGGGGCTCGCACCCAGTCAAGGCCTCGCCAGCGTCTCAGGCTGGCACCGAGCAACCGCTTCATTTTGTAGCATCAGAACAATAAAATATATTATTTTGCCTCCTTTCGCTGTCCTGTTGGACTGTCTTTTTCTCAACCCACGAGTTTGATCCTTTTTTTCCCCCCCCTCAGCCCCCCGTCCCGCTGTGGGAAGGAGTTTATTTATCCCGCTGCCGGGTTAAATCCCAACAGGCCTTTTTGGTGCCCGATGCGGGGCTCGAAGGGTTGAGATAACGACAGATCCGACCAGGGTGTGCTAAATTTCTCTCAGAAGCCATTAATTATCTTTTCTCCTCAGAGAGCCAATCTATGGGGGAGAGAAGGGGGGGCACTTTCCCCCCCACTCCTTCACTTTCCCCTTCCCCTCCAGGCTGGTTACAATAGCTCGGGAGAATTTTGAGTATCTGAGAGTTTGGGGGAGAATTTTGAATATCTGGGGGCCCCTGAATGGAGCTATATTTTCAGAGCCCCATCCGGCAGAGGTGGTGCCTGGGGGGATGTGGGGTGGCCGGGGGAGTGGGGCTGGAGGGCTGGGGTGGGAGTGGGGCTGCCCCCGGCCACGTGGCTTTTCCTCCTCTCAGGAATTTTGCCCGCGGATCCTGTCGCTGGGGCCAGAACTGCCGTTTCTCCCACGACAGAAAGTCAGTCCAGGTCTGCAGGTACTTCCAGAGCGGGTTTTGCAGCTACGGTGAGCGGTGCAGGTAAAGGGGCAGCGGGGAAGGGGGGCCTGACGCCACGAGGATGGGCTGGGGGGGCCAGGAGGTGCCATGCCAGGCTGACGGGGACCCTCTGTCTCTCTGTCCCTGGGCTCCTCCAGCTTCCAGCACATCCAAGATGAGGCAGTGGGGACCTGCTACAGCCCCCTGCCCGCCGTGACCCCCAGCCGCTGCGGCTCGGAGCCCCTCAGTGGGTTTGAGGCAGTGGCCCGGGGCTCGGGGGGAGCCCGACACAGCTTGGCCTGTCCCATCCCCAGCGTGATGCGGGTGGCCTTCAAGTTCTCAAGTGTGGAGGTTGAGGAGGAAGAGAAAGACAAGGAGAACATCCCAGCACCTGATAACATCCTCCGTGGGGCCATGGGTGGAGAATTTGTCCCTGCACGAGCTCAGGGTGCCTCAGGTGGGTGCTAGGGTGCCCAGGGACCAGCAGGGCTGAAGGTACTGGGGTGGTCATGGTGGGACATCCTGGGCATGTGTCTGCCCTTGACCCAAATCCTCCTTCTTCCATCTCTGGGGCTGTGGAAAGCTCTGTGGCGGCTTTTTTAGGGTGAGGACCTTAACTGCTCATCCCGTGCCCCCCAAGCAGCCAGCCTTCCCGGGATGTGTTTTTTCCCTTCCTAAGAGCTCTCCTACCTGCAGGATCCCAACCACGAGGGCAAGGACTGGATCCAAACTCCGCTGACCCCAGGGAGGTGACGGTGGAGACGGGGACATGGACTGACCCTGCAGAGGTGGGCTTGTGGGAAGGGGAGGTCTCCTGTGGCCACACAGTCCCTGTCACTCCACGTTGGTCCCCTAGGCTGGGACAGTGATGGAGCTGGGGGGTTGTTCTTCTCGCAGGTCCCCACGGAGGCGGGTGCTGTGGCCCCCCCTGTCCCTCTGGAGGTGCTGAGGACCCGCAGTGAGGCCGTGGTGTGCGGGATCTGCATGGACCGGGTGTACGAGAAGCCGCTGCCGCAGGAGAGGGTCTTTGGGATCCTGCCGAACTGCAGCCACGCATACTGCCTGGGCTGCATCCGCAAATGGCGTCGCAGCCGGGACTTCCAGAGCACAGTCATCAAGTGAGCGGGGATGGGGGACACGGCAGGGTCAGCACCAGCGCCCCTTCTGCACCCCAAAATCCTTCCTTGGGTCTGGCGGCGCGGCTTTGGGATGGGGGCGACTTTCCTTCGGGAACGGCCTCTTGGGATCTGATGGGGACGGGGCTGCTGGATGAGGCTGTGGTGGTGGAACCACCCAGTGTGGGTGCTGAGACCCACCTGCACCCCATTGCCTCCCCCCCCAGGGCCTGCCCGCAGTGCCGGGTCACCTCCAGTTACTACATCCCCCACAAATACTGGGTCTCGGAGGCGGGCGAGAAGGAGAAGCTCATCGAAACCTTCAAGGCGCGGACGGGGTGAGTGTGTGGCACGAGGGGCTCTGTCCTGCTCCGGGGGCTGAGCTCACAACCTTTGCTTTGAATCCTCCAGGAAAATCCGGTGCAAGTTCTTCGTGCGGAACCGCGGCCGCTGCCCGTTCAAGTCAGACTGTATCTACCTGCACGAGCTGCCCACGGGGCAGCTGCCACGGCGCAGGCGGCCGAGGGTGCCCATCGTAAGTGGGGTGACACATCCCTGAGGGGGACACACACACACACACACACTGCACAGCTCGAGGCCGGGGCTCAGCCTCCCTTCCTGTGCCGCAGGTGTTCAGCCCTTCTTCCTCGGAGAGCTCTGATGAGGAGGAGGAGTTCAGCTTGCTCGAATGGACGCTCTCGCTGGTGGAGACGCGCTTTCGGCACTTGGGTTGTGACCACGAGATGTTCTTCATGGACTTCAGTGACTCCGATTAAGCCACGGGGGGGTCCCCCACTGGGCCTGGGTGCTGTTGGGGGCCAGGAAATGTCTTCTGGGAGGGGGGAGCATCTATTTTTGACGTGTTCAGCTGCTCCCAGCATCGGGTTGGGGTGGCTCCGAGCGTGGAGGGTGTTGTAGGGGTGGGATGGAGAAATAACCCCGTGTCTGTGGCTGAGCCCCCAGTGGGTCTGGCATCCCTGCTCCCCCCCCCGGAAGCTGGGGGGGTGACAGAGCTGCAGGGGACTCAGGGCAGTGGGGCACAACATCTCCTCTTGCCTTCACCTCCTGGATGGTGTGGTGCTCTGCACCCATGGGAGAGACCTCATGGGAGCCGGGGGGGGGGCTGGGATGGGTGCTGGGGGGGGTCAGTGGGGGTTTTTAATGCACAAGGGGTTGGGGGGAGGGGCGGGCAGCATATTTTAAACTCCTTTTAGCCAAATAAAACATACCGTGTGACCTAAAACTCCCTGGGGGCTCCTTCGCGGGGCTGGGGTTGGTGGGAGTTGGGGGTGGAGGGGGGACGGGACATGTTAGGATTTGGCTTAATTTGCATAATTTTACGGTTTAATTTGCATAATGTCTGAATTTTGCATACGCAGAGTTGATTTGCATAATCGGCGCGCTTTTCCGGGGGGGCGGGCCCGGAAGCGGCGCGCGCAGTGTCGGTCCCGGGGGTGGCGCCGGGTGGGCACCGGGGAGTCCCCGAGGGTGAGGGGGGGACACACCGGGCACCCTCCCCTCCCCTGCCCCAGGTAAGCGTTTGCCCGGGGCCAGCGGTTGCATCCGGCGTGGTTTAACGGGGGACGGGAGCTGATAACGGGGTGGCGGCGGGTTCCCGGGGGTGGGGGGAATTGGGGGGTCAAGACCGGTTTGTTCCCGGGGGAGGGGGCTACAGTGGGACTCGCCGCCAGCCCCAGTTGGGGGGAGGCTCCCTCTCGGCCCCCCAGGAGGGTGAGTGATGGAGGAGCTTTGAGTGAAGTGGTTTTGGAGGGCTCGGAGGTACCCCCAGTCTTCTGGCCCCACTGGGACCCCCAGTAAAGCTGCTGCGCCCTCGGGTGATGAGAATAACCATGGACACCCCTTTGCCCCCCCCGCACTGAGCTAAGGGCAGCCCCCAAAAGTGAAGCTGTGAGGGCAGACCCAGGGATTTGCTCCAGAGATGGGCTGGCCAGGTCCTGGATGTGCCGATCCTCCCCACACCCTTCTCAGTGTGACCCACATCAGGCTTACCCCAATTTTTCTTGCAGGTGGCTGTGAAGCCCCCCAGGGTGGTGATGGAGCCCCCCTGCCTGCCCTGGCTGCAGAACTTGGAGAAGCCATGCCACCTCCTGCTCCACACACTGGCCTCCAGCTCCTCCGGGACACTGGCCGCCCTCCGAATGCTGCAACGGGGCCCCGGGGGAGCGGGGCAGGCGTTTCCCTGGCAGACCTTCACCACAGCCCTGTGCGCCGAGGAGCCCACGCTGGAGGAGCCGGAGGGGACCCTGGCTGTGTGAGTCGGCCCCCGTGTCCAAAACCGGGTGTTTTGAGGGAGGTTTGGCCCAGTTTGGCACTGTGCATCTTCCTCCCCCCCAGTGCAGCGGTCCCTATGATCGTAGGGATCGTAGTGGGGACCTTCCAGCTTGTGTTTGCAAAAGCTGGTGAAGGTTTTTGCTTTCTTCTCTCGCTTTCTAACCCCGTTAGACGCTGCTCCGTGGGGCAGGTTGGCAGTAAGGACTCGGGGCTTTGTTCTGAGGTGTCACCTCTCCCTTTTCTCCCTTTTTTTCGCCCTATATCCAGCAAACCGCGCCTGCTGCTGCTCCCCATCCTGTGCCAGAGGAACCTCTTCTCCCTGCTCCTCGTGGTACAAGCCGTGGTACCAGAGGGTTGTGTCATCCGACTGCTCCAGGCCCTGGAGCAGGATTCCCAGGTGGATCCCTGGGTGCGGGCGCTGGGGGATCTGCTCCGGCAAAGACCGAGGGGAGAGGAGAGCTCCCCACATCCTCCTCCATTGTCTTCTGCCTGCCGGCAGCAGCTTAAATGCCTCTGCCAGAAAATTGCCCAGAACAAACCAGAAGGGCGAAGAAAACTGAACTGGTGCTTCAGCAAGCAGGCTGGTGCTGCTGGGGATGCGGCGGACTCTGTGCCTCAAGATGGGAAGCAGAAGAAAGTGTCGGAGGAGAGCCTGGAGCTGGATGAGGAGGGAGAAGGGAAGAGGTTGCTGCTGGAGGAGGTGGCATTTGAGCCGCTGGGAACCCAGGAGGGTGAGGATGCAGATGCAGAGGTGGAAGAGGAGATGCCTGGGGAGATTTCAGGGGACGAATCTGCTCAGAGCCCAGCTGGAGCTGTTCTGGGAAGCTCCCAACAGGATGCAGCTGGGGAGCCCAGGAAGATCTCCCAGGCAGAGCCAGCAGTGGAGGTCCAGTCCTTTCTCCAGGTACCGGGCAGGGTTTGTTGTCTTCTTCCAGTCAGTGCACTTTTACAGCCTGATTTCTGTTCCTTCATCTCATTTTCCTCAGGTGTATGGACAGAGGTTGAAAATGCTGCTGCAGAAGGAGTCTAACGTAAGTGGTTGCTTCTGTGTCTCTCCTGGAATTGATGGTCTAAATGGGCTCATCCCAGGGCCTCCAGAAGGGGTGAGGAGGAGGTGGGTTTCACAGGGACAACAGGAGGGGGATAATAACCCCTGCTGCAGGCTCTGCTGGGCTGAGGTACTAATACTCCTCCACCTCTGAGGCTTTGCTGTATGGTGGGCCACCTGCGGGGTCAGTGCTGGCCAGAGCTGGGGGCTGGTAGGGAAGAGAACAGCCCTGGAGCTGTATTTTGTGGGTTGGTTTATTTGATGTATTAATCAAGGACCATGTTTCCCTGCAGCATTCGGAGCTGAGCGTCCCCCCTGAGCTGCATGTCCTGCACAGCTCCTCTCCCAGCCAGGTGAGCCTTGGCATCCCACCACCGGTGCTGTGGAGGGCCTGCTGCTGTCCCTAACATCCCTGTCCCCTCTGCTGTCCCCAGCTCCAGGGGCTGTGCTCCTTCCTCCAGCTCTCCACGTGCCCGGAGCACCTCCTGGTGCGTTTCTGTGGCTGGCTGCTGGCTCTCAGCCCTGACCTCAGCTACACCAGCGTGGCCATCCTGGCAGAGCAGCTCTTTCTCAGGCGAGTAAGTGTGGGGACAGAAGTGTCCTGCACCCCATTTTCCCTTGTTGCCACCCTCATTTCCTGCCTTTTCTCTCTGTAGGTCCTGTCCCTCGCCCAGCCGCCCTCCCGCCACCTCATGGCTGCCCTCACCTCCTTTTGCTCCAAGTATCCCCAGCCCTTCTGTCGAGTCTTGGTGGCCACCATCCTGCAGGAGCCTGGAGAAGGTGTGATGGGCTTGTAGGAGGCCACTTCTGGGAGCAGCTGAGGGGACCTGGAGAGGAGGGGCCCTGGGCTCCATCCGGCAGGAAGGGAAGCCCCAGCAGCAGAGTGCGTGCCTTCTGGGGGAGGCTTTTATCACCCCGAAAGTGTGTTAGGAACCACGAAGGGATGGTGCTGGTTTTTACCCAGGCAGGTGAACGTTTGGGAGTTAGGATGGGAGGTGGGTTTACAGATTCCTGAGAGGGAGAGGAGGTCGGGCTAGGGACAGTCACCATCCCTCCATGGACTTGAGGTGTCCTGACAACTCCTAATGCTGGGTCCAAAGCATCTCCAGGGTGGCTCTGCTGGCATGAAAAGTGTCCTAATGTGAATCCCTGCCCCTGCAGCATCCCCTTTTACTGGGAACTGGTGCTAATTAAACCCTTGCTGCAGATAGGAAAAGGAAGCTGGATTATCCCAAACAGTAGAAGGGGGCACTGTGTGGTTTCTGGGTGTCCCAACTGGGATGTACCCCTGTGTGAAGGGGTGCCAGGAAAGGTCAGGTACATCCCTGTGGATTTGGCAGCTTCTAGGGTCTCTTCACCCTTTTGCCTTGCCCTTGTAGGTGCTGAGCAAACCAAGCTGGTATGTGAGCTCGTGGAGGAGTGCTTGGAGCCAGACTGTGTGAGACTGGTGCTAAGGTAAATGATTAATGAGATTACAGGGATGACAGCACTGCTTCTGCCCTCACGCCTGCCTCGATGGCTCCAGCCCCTCAGGAGAACCAGCGAGGCTGTGTGAGCATCACCTCTCCTCTTCACCTTCCTTTGCAGCCAGGTCCTGGAGTTGCCTTTGTCAGAGAAGCTTCTGCCCGTTCTGCAGGCTGTGCTGGGGCGACAGGTGAGGGGAACCCCCCCAGGTTTCCTTGCTAGTGTCAGCAGTGCTGGAGCAAGGATTGTCTCTCCTCCCCACTTATGGCTGTCTTCCAGGAGGTGCTGCCCCCTGAGCTCTTGGATCTCCTGGTCCTGACTCTGTGCCGGCAGGCGCCAGCCTTCGCCACCTCGATGAATTATGCCAAGCTGCTGACAGCCATGCTGACCATGTACCAAAGCCAGGTGAGGAGGACCAGGCTTGTGTCCTGCAGATCAGCTGGTGAGCTGGCCCAGGGCTCTGAGATGGGTTCCTGGCAGTGCAACTCTCGGCACCTTTCTCCTCTCCATCTCAGGTCACCCTGGCCCACCGGAGCCGTCTGGCTGCCGCTCTGGATCGTAGCAATGCGGCCCTGAAGAAGTCACTGCAGGCTGTGCTGGAAGGAGCCAGGTGAGAATGATGCTGTGCCCTCCAGGCTGGGGTCTCTCTTGTGAGGGACGGCTGCTCCCATTCTCCTGGTCTGTCCTAGCTGGTGGGAAACCAATAAAGTGCTGACAGAATCCGTGCTGGAGTGTGGTTGGTGGTGGGTTTCCCTTTTATTGATTTCTGTCCTTGTTCTCCCTCTTCCTCCCAGGTGAATGCCAAAGTGATGACTCCCTTGGATGGAAGATGCAACCAGTTCCTCACTGGGAGATGGGGACTCAGCAAGTGTGGGCTGGAGTTTGCAGAGTGCCTGTGCCTCAGCTGGCCAGGTTTGAGGCACACTATCATTGGGCAATGCCATCCTGGCCCCACACACCCCCCCGAGGCTTGAAGATGAAGGTTTTCAGGGTTAAACAATGAATACGTTTTCAGTCAGCTGTGTCTCTGGGCTATCTCAGAGCCTGCCGGCATGGGCACCTCGCCACACTCAAGATGGCGCGCCCTCCTGTCCCGCCACAGTCAAGATGGTGCCCTCCTGTCCCGCCACACTCAAGATGGCGCCTTTCTCCCCGCCTCTCCCAAGATGGCGGCAGAGGCGGAGGGGTTGGGCTGCAGGGCGTCTGAGGGCAGTGGGTCGCCTCTTCTCTTTTCCCGACCCCCGGCCCTGAGAGCACCGGGGTCGGGGCTGGGCGTAAGGAGTGGCCGGGTCGCACATCGCCTAGAGGGGGGTGACTGCATGAAGGTGACTCCAATTTTGCAGATGGCTTGTGCCCTAAAGTTTTCTTTTAATCGTGAAAGCAAAAAAATCCAGTATTTGTATATTATTGAGGGAGTAGTGTTGGCATATAAGTATTTGAAGAGCACCCGAAGGTTGGCTGCAGTGATCCTGAGCCTGAGATTGGCTGCTGTGACCCCTCAGAGAGGAAACATTGCCCATTTTCTTTTTCTTTATATATTCCCTTATTAAAAATAGTCTTCTGTCAAGCAGGTCCCCATGTTATCCAACTGGCAGTGAGAAGGTTTAAAAAAAGCAGAAACTCTGCTTTCGGGTCCCCTTTGGCTTGATGAGCTGTCCGGTGACGTGATGTCTCCTGCCCTGAGCCAGCATCTCTGATACCTCTATATCTGAAAAGCTTGTCCGAGCATCCCTGAGTCTCATCACTCTGGTTTGCAGGTGTCCCTGCTTGTTTGAATCAACTTTGGACCACTTTCTGTTAAAAAAAGGAGCCATAACGGCTACAGTATTTCCTGCATGCACCCTTTTCTCACAGTTGAGACATGGTTTGATGGAACCCTTCCTGGCACTCACCCTTCATGAAGGTTGTTCCTTCAGGGCTCTGTGTCTGTACAAAGCTGGCAAGCCTCCCTCTCCTTGTTCACAGCCTGGGACACAGGATGAAGAGTCATCTTCTCCAAAACCTCCATATTTCATAGGTTTTTTCTGGCATTGTGGTGGCCCAGAGCAAGCAGTACTGCATGGTGGGGTTCACAGGTCCTTCCTTAGCCCTGCTCTGTGTCACATTTCTGCTTTTCCACAGGGTGATGGTGGCACTTCCTGTTGCAAAGTACTTAGTGATACACTAATAAAAAGCGCTTCTCTTTCCAAATTTCTATCCCATATCCTTGAAAACAACCACTGGAAACCTCATCTGGGCACTTCTTGGGCAGGGGATTTGGGAAGGTCAGGATGGGAGAGAGAGGCTGGACTCCGAGGGAGGTAGTGGGAGAGTTTTAATGGAGGTTTTGAAGTAGTGCATATTTCAGGAACTATTTAAAAACTTATAAACATTTACATCTACAAAGGGAGAAGAGGTAATAAAACGTGTAGGTGTGACATGTTACCGCTTCAGCTTTGTTCATTAATGTTTACTTCCAGCCAGAGGAATGAAACTCTGAGGCATTAAGTGATGCTCTTAACGCTGAGAGCGGAGATTTCTTTATAGTAAGAATCTCTCGAGCTATTTTAGGTGACAGTGGACTGATGAGGCTTCAAAGTCTGCATTAGCTGGAGCGAAGAAACCTCCAGGGAGCCAAATTGTTGATGTATTTGCATACCAGTGAGTTAGTGGCCGAGGATATTGAAGCTATTGTAGGGCTGCCCAAAATACGACATAAATAGAAATTGTGCCCTGATCATCAAGGTCTGAGCCTGCTGCTCTGGCTTTATTAGGTAGCAGGCTGCAGTCTTTGCAGTTTCCCTGCAAAGTGACCTCGGTGTCCTTGTTCCCAGCACTCCCTCTGGCTGGGGCCATCGGTCACATGAAGATGACCCAGGACAAAACTCACCTCCAAAATCCACCTGCTCCTCAGCTTCCTGGCATCCTTGCTGAAGAAGAACTGGAAGAATGAAGGTGCTTTGTATATCCAAGAAGCACCGTGGGGAAACCCCAGCATCCCTAAGAGACTGGGCAGCAGTAAATGGGTGGAAATCTCCTGGCTGCGGTGTGCATTCTCTCCCTGATGGATGATTTGGTTTTGTAACTGACTCCTCACTGGTTTCTTTAGGCAACGGGCTCATTTTGACAGGCTGTTCTTGGCTGCTGTGTGCTGAATGCAGCTTGCACTTCCAGCTCATCTGGAAGTACTGGGAGCTCCGTTTTTGGGCCAGCCTACGTGGTTTTTGCAAGAAACAGTAGTCAAGCTTTGCAAACTGCAAGGCGAGTTGGGGGGGGGGCCCTGCTCTGCTGGGAAGCCTAATGCTGGCTGGTGGAAAAAGACTTTTTAGCCCTGTTTTTGCTCTTGGCAGCAGCTTATCGTGTACTGTGGATTCTTCTGGGGTGTACGTGTGAGATAACAGTCATGTTAGAATTGGAAGCGAACCCTGGAGACATTAGATATCCTTTTTGATGTGGTGTTTGGTAGCATCCACATGGAAAACTTTCCTTTTGATTCCTCTTGACCCTCTCAAGAACTTTAAAAGCCAGACTGAACAGTGCAAAGAGGTGGACGTGGCATAAAACATCAGTCAGGTTTTATAGTTCAGCAGAACCTTATCCAGGAGCTGGGTTTGTCCTTGTCCTGATTTATTGACAGGAGCTGGCGAAGGGTCTGAAGCTCTGTCTTAGAGGTTTCCTAGCCTGTATGTAGAAGGCAGTGTGTACTTTTCAGCCAATTCATTTGGGATGTTTGACAGTGGTTCCTTATCTGCTTTCTCTTCTGCTTGTAGAGATTTTTCTTCCTTCATGGTAGAGAGGAATATTCCCTTTTTGGCCAAATAGGTGGGTTTTCTTTAAGGAAATTAATTTCATGTAATTGCATGGGTTATTTCTCCACTCTGCTGCCTCCCCATCTTCCCACGCTGATTTTTTAACCAGTTTGGTGACAAGATGCTCTCTCCACTCCCCAAGTGGTGTCTTGGTGCCATTACTGGGCAGCACAGGGCCTCCCTTGGGTGGGCACTCATGGATATTAAATGCCAGCCATCGGAGCCACATAGAAGCCAGCCCACCTTGGTCCATGCCCCTGAGGGGCTGCCCCTTTCCAACGGGAGCTGCAGGCTCCAGGTAGTTGTCCTGTCCCTTCCTGCAGCAGTGCTGGGGGACAAAAATGTCACCTTGCTTCTCTCTGGGGGTAACCACATTTCAGTAATGACCTGTTACTCACACACGTGTCATCCCCAACACGCTGATGCAGTTCTGTGTTGAAACCCGATGGCTGTGACACCCAGATGTGAGGCTGAATGGCTCAATTGCCATATTTTTTCAAACTGGAATTTAAAATTGGACCAAAAAAAGCAAAACTCCTCTATCTCATCTCTTGGGTTTTGGGTGGGTTTTTTCCCCAACAGCCTTTTAATCATAAGAGAATGGTGTTCTCCCGTGGGTAGTCTGGTCCCTGTCAGCTGGGGAGATTGGGGCCACGTGAAGATGACTTTGTGGGAGGGCTGGGGTGTTGCTTTATGGTTGGGTCCCCAGCACAGGTCCAATAAATCATGTTTGCCGCGTCAGCAGGAGCAGCCAGTGTTGGTCTGAGCAGCTTTCCTCTGAGAAGTGGATTAATCCAGATGACTGCAGTCCCTGAGATCTGAGCTGCAAGTTCAGCTTCAGGAGGAGCCCTGGGAAGATGCTGGTGCAATAAGCTGCTGCGTTGCTGGTGGGACCTCGCTGGAAGGTGACACGAGGGACAAAGCCAGAGCCCACAGCCTCCTGCTGCCACTCAGCTCTCTGGGTCTTGTCCATCCCCGCTGAACAGGTCTGTGCGTGGGGATTGGGGCTGCTTTTGCTTGTTTGAGGCCCTGCGATACCTAGATTGTAGTCACGTTGTCCCCAGGTTAAAAATAAGAACGCATCAAAATCCCTGGTAGCTTTTAGGAAATGCTTTTAGAGGTGGTTTGAACGGGATGGTTTGCTCAGAGGGGCCTCTTATTGAACCCTCTATTGGGAGGGAATAGAGGAATTTTTGAGCAGAAAAGCTCTATTCTGGTGTGAGGAATGAATGTGATGGTGTCCTCAGGTCTGTGTCACCCATACAGCAACTTGCTGCTGCCATGGGAGGACACTAAGAGCAGAGGATAGAGCCAGGCTGCTGCTCTTGGGGAGGAGCCAGGGTCTCTGTGGAGATGGAGTCAGAGGGACCAGGCTGTGTTGATAGCAAGACAGTGGTGTTTGCAAAAGGTGTCCATCCCCTGGATGGTGGATTTGTACCCACTCTCTGCTCAGCATCAATGCCTTAGAGGTGCTTTTACTTCCATGCTGTGCTACAGGAGCCTTGACTGTAGGTTCTGTTGAGGAGAAACCATGTGCTTGGCTAGAAAAAGCATTTAATAGTAAAATACATCGTTTAGACCTGTGTGCCCAAGCATTGCCCTCTCAGGGGGAGGTCTTCAAGGAAGGCAATGGGGCACTGGGTTCCATCCAATGAGTCTCAGCCTAGAGGAAGGGTCTGCCTTCCTCTTCTTGCTCAGATCTCCCCTTTCTGAAACAAAGGGGTGGCCAGAGGTGTGTCAGCCCAGTGATGGGACTGGCAGCCCTGATGCAAACCTGACTTCATGCCTGGAGAACCGACCAGTGTTTTGAGACACCAGCCAGCTGGGAAACTGGCTGAATGGCTGGGAAAGCACTGGGAGTAAGGGGAAACTCTGCTGCTCGGGGTTATCACTGCATCCAGGCTTGGCTGCTTCTGGACAGAGATGCATATGGATGTTCTCTCCTGCGGGATGGATCCATCCCTACCATCACAAGCCCTGAGCATCCTCTCACTGCTCGGGCTGGGACACCTGCTCATGGTTCAGCAAATCCATCTCTAAAAAGAAGGACAAATGGTAAACCTTTGCACCTGGAAACTCTAGGACAGAGAACTTAGAGGGCTGAAGAGGAGAGGAAATCCCCAGGGAGATATTTTGAAGGAAAGGCAGAGGATATAGAAGACTATAAGGCAGAGGGGGACTATTGATGGCCATTTCCAAAGCCCCGTCCCCCTGTGAGATGCTTCAAAAGCTGCAAATGGACTCCCTCAGCCCCCCCCACCTCGGCTGGTCCCTGGCAGGGGGGACCACATCCTGCCCTCTCAGCAGATGGGCATGAAGCCCCAGGGCTGGGAGATGCCGTTTGCTGGCTGACCTCTCAGGGCTTATGAGATTTGCAGATCCCAAGGACTTGCCTTGTTCCTTGTGGTACATCGGGGTCCCTGGACATTGCTGGGGGGGTGGGGGGGGCGGTGTTGCAGGCAACAGAGGCTGCCAGGCTGCAGCCCAGTCCTCTGTAGCTCTGAGCATCCAGCCTGACTCCGTGTAAGCTCATTAGGGGAAGAAAGCGGCTTTAAAGGATGTGACGGATTTGAGCAAAGGGGTCGGGCAGGGGAAGGGGCAGTGAGGGGATGATGGCTGGGGGGAAAGGGGGGCTGCCAAGAGGGGCAGGAGGGATGGGGGTCCCGGCCAGAGCGGCTTCTCAGCATCATCAAATACAATGCTACAGGTGTCACCCATCCTGGCTTAGCCTGGTGTGGTGCCCCCCAATCAAGCCGTAAGGGGGGATCCCCCATCTCCAGGGATGCTCCTGAGTGCCATCCCCCTGCCCTGAGCCTCCTGCCAGGGAGATGCTGTGGCTCAGCTCAGCTCTGCTCTGCAGACACAGAGGGAGCAGTCGTGGTCTCGTGGTCTCTCCCACCTCTGGGTAAAGCTCTCACCTCCGAAGAGTGGGTGCAGGATCTTGCTCCCCACTGAAACCAGAGGTCTCCTGGCCACCTGCAAACGGCTCAGCCCGCCCCGGGCTGTGCAGGGAGCTCCCAGCCGTGCTCGGGCATGTCCTTTAAAGGCCTTCTTGCATCAAGCTCTTCCCTGGCAGCTCCTTCTGCAGCAGATGCGATCGCTCTCCCCTCCGGGGAGAATCCGCCGCCGGCAGCTTGTGCTGCGTGGGGTCCCGGCACCCCCCAACCTACCATCTGCCGGCTGCCCTGCGTCCCCTGACCCCCCCTCCGGGTCCAAGCTGGGTGGCCCCAGCGTCTGCCTTCGGCTGCTTGAGACGAGTTCAGGTTTGGTAAAGGTTTGGTAAAAATCACCGAGCCGAGGGAAAGCGCTGGGTCTGGCTTCCCGGGGGGTTATTTATGCCACGCGGGGCACACGAGCTGCCTGGCTCTCTGTTGCCAGCCATAAAACAAAGATAAGGAGCGAGTGTCCGTGAGGCTGAGCTGGACTCCATCAGCAGAGTCTGCCCTGGCTGTTACGGAGCAAGTGCTTTGCAGCAGGGACCAGCCCCTGGGGAAAACTCTGATGCTCACTGATGTGATGAGTTTGCCTGGTCCCCGGTGGCTGGGGTCTCCCGGGCCTCTTGGCAGAGGCGCTGGGGACAATTTGCAGTGTAGAGGCATGAAATGGGCTTGTTTTGAGAGATGCCAAGTGCTGCTTGCTTTTACACCTCCACCGGGGCTGAGCAGGGTCCGGGAGATGGGTGATGGCTCCGTTGGGTGCTGGAGCACGGCCGAGGCTTTGCACAGACTTCAACCAGTCCCTTTATCCCATTAAACCTCTGCTGCATTTTGTGTCCCAGCCAAAAAAAAAAAAAGATAAGAATATCTCCTTCTGCCCCATATCTGCACATCTGTGGGCACAGCTCCTGAGGGGACACATCCTGCAGGAGAGTCCCTTCTGCACAGAGACTTCATCCTGGGCTGGGAGAGGGACTCTGTGGACTTTTTGATGGCTTTCTCTGATATTTAATCATTGCAAAGCAGCTTAAATGAGATGTCCAAGCTCCCTTGGACTCAGGAATCTCTTATATTTGACTATCTGGGAGCCAGCCTGGCAGGGGGATGCCTGGGGATGGGACTATCCTGGGGTACAGTGGGTCGTTCCTGCTCTGCACCGGGTGCTTGCCATCAGTAGGTGGGTGCAAACTTATCTCCCCCCGTGGAGATGCCCCACACCACGAGCCCCAGATGAGGATCACCTGTGGGAGGGAAACGGGGGCAGCGAGTGGGGAAGTCCACCCTCAGGGGCTTGTAATAAATTCTTCTTTCACCTCGCTCAGTGCCTGCCTGGATCCCAGCAGCATCCTCCCGAATCGCAGCGGGCCTCCCCACCTCTTTTCCCACGGATGCCTCCACGCTGAGCAGAGGAGCTCGGAGCTCCTGCTGGGTGAGAAAAATGCTTTAAAAATATAACATTTAGAGGCGTTCTCCCATCTGCGCGCAGCTAATATGTGTCTCTCGTGATAGGGGTGCTGGTCCTGGGGCGTCCACGCTTCCCAAATGAAGCCACTCGCGGGGACCTCTCCGGGAGAGGGGGACGAGGAGGCGCAGGGACCTGCCCGGGGGCGCCGGCGGCGGCAGCGGCAGAGGACGAGCTGCCAACCCAGCCCCTCACCTCAGAGGTACGTGCACAAAGGGCTCATCCCACACCTCTCGGGGTGCTATCGAGGCTGGGACGAGGGTGGCAGTGCCAGGCCAGAGGGGGGTGCTGGCTGGAGCATCACCCCACTCTGAGGCACCGAGGTTCAGCACAGCAGCCCCATCTGTGGCCACCGTTCCCAGGGAACACCCCCCGTGCTTGCAGGGAGGAGGGGGAAAAGCCTGTTGCAGCCCTGCAAAGAGCAAAGTTTGGGGGCTCAACCCCCTTCCCCAGGGGGTGCTGAGCCCCAGAGTGCTGTTTGCATGGCAGCCCCTAAATCTCCACGACCTGGCATCCCTGGTGTGCTCCAGCATCCCCAGCCTCACCAGCTACAGAGCTGCCAGACTTCCTTGCACCCAGGACAGGGTTTTAGGGATGACAAGGCCATCCTGGTGCACTTTTTTGGGGGTCAAGAGCATGTGCCAAGGCCTGCATGTCCCCATGGCAGGCAGGGATGTGAGATGGCCCCCGGGCTTTGCCGGCAGCCGCGTTTGTTGTGGTGCCTGCGAAGAGGCCAGCTTGCAGCAAGGTTCACTTGGCAGCTGGGGCAGAAAAAAAAAA
The DNA here is from genome assembly GCA_004320125.1 of Scolopax mira. Lineage (NCBI taxonomy): Eukaryota > Metazoa > Chordata > Aves > Charadriiformes > Scolopacidae > Scolopax > Scolopax mira. The sequence continues at coordinate 24,610 of BJBW01012165.1, forward strand.
AAAAGAAATAATATAATAATGTGCTGAGGAGAAGCACGGCCGTGGGCCGGTGACTCATTGCTGGCTGGAAACGGCTTCGGCGGGCTCCTCAGTGGTGGCTCTGCGGTGGCAGAGAGGGCTGTAGCTGTGCCAGGAGAGAGGGGACAGGGACAGGGACAGGGACGGAGCAGGCTGCAGAGGATGCTCGGAAAGTACCCAGGTGTGGAGCAGCACCCCGTGGAGGGGTGCTGTGGTGGCTGGGGGAGGGCAGAGGGGGTGGGATGCTGCCTCTGCTGCTGGAATTTCTTTGGGGTTTACCCAGGCGTCTCTCTGCAGGGAGCAGCAGGCAGAGCTGGCCGGGCTCCCCACATCTCCAGATGAAGGTAAGAGCAGCCCCAGGGTGGGGATGGTGGAAAAGGGGTTGAAAATGGTTGAAAAATGCCTTGAACAGCATTGCTTGGGTCCAGCAGGAGGGTATCCCCTGGCCTTGCAGCACCTGCTGCACCCCCCTACCCCTTCCAGCCCTGAGACCCTGATCCTGTCCCCTGCCACTCCTCAGGGATGTGCCTTGCCAGCTGTAACCCACCCCCTGCACCAGACCCCTCGCCCTCCTCCCCCTGCCCTGGCCCAGCTTGGCTGCAGCCCCCTTAACCCCACAGGGGTATTTGGGGGGGCACCTGCCAGCCCCTGCCCCCTGGGAGCCTGCAGGCTGCAGAAATGCCAGCGGTGTTTTTGGGGATCTCCCTTGAAGCGGTGTCAGGCTGGGGAGGGCACCCTGCTGCCTGGCTCCTGCCACCCTTTCTGTCCCCAGGGAGGATGAGTGGTTCCCAGGGACACCCAGACGGGGTTTTGGCTGGCAGCGAGCAGAGCGTGGGGTGCATCGGCAAGGTGAGAGGGAGGGGAGGGCATCGAGTGTGGGGTCTTTGGCCCCTTGGGTTTGGCCAGACCCCCAGCTCCTTGGTGTTGCTCTTTTTGGGATGTGTCCAGTACCAGGGAGGGGTTTGATCTGACAAACACCCTTGTGCCCTCCAGGTGCCAGACAGGGACAGGCAGGAGCTGGCTGTGCACACTGGGGACAGTGATGGGACTGAGGAAGGTGGGTGAGTCCCCGTCCCACATCCCAGTGGGTGCCCTTAGATGAAGGCTTGAAGTAGCTGGGGATGAGTTGGGAACACTGTGTCTTGATGGGGTTTGCTCCCTTGGTTGGGGACGTGGGGAAGGGGGGACTGGTCAGGAGAGACCCAAAACCCAATGATGCTGGGGGAAGGATTGGGGCTGTCCCATTCTATGAGCACCTGGTCCCTGCTGGGACAGGAGGGCAGAGGGAGGAGGAAAGACCAAGCAAAAGCCTTCACATGTGCTCTCTCCTGTGGTGTTACTACCTCCCCACAGACGCAGAAACCCCAGAGGATCCGCTGCTGAGTTTCCCCAGTGAGCTCTCGGTGCTGGAGAGACTGGGCTTGCACGGGTAAGACCAATGAACGCCTGCATCCCTCTGGGGAATTCGGGACAGGGGGGTCCCAGGGCAGTGCATGGTCCAGGGATTGGACTTTCCTCCTTTCCCACTTCACAAGAGCTGGTACCCAGATGAAGGCCACTTGTGGTGGTGGCTGACACCCCTGGCACCCTTGGGAGCAGACCAAGGGCATTTTCAGCCTGCAGTCCCCACGGTGCTTCCATCCCTGACAGCACTTGTCTTCCCACAGGGTGGCTCTGACAGAGCAGGATGTGGAGGTGAGAGCTGTCGGGGACCCCGGGTGGGCTGGGGAAGGGGGACAGAGGGATGGACACCTTGCTGGCTTACAGTCCCAGGGGCTGTGCCCTCCTTCTGGTCATCCTCCAGGCACCGCAGTCCCCTGGCAGCCACCTTACCAATCCCTTTCCCAGCGACGTTCCAGCTGCATTTCCAATGGCAAGATGAGCCCATCTCTGTGAGCTCGGCCATCCCCCAGAGTGCTCTGCAGGGGAGGTGGCAGAAACCGTGCTAATAAAAATAATTTCCCTGTGAGTGCCAGGGCTGAGTCAGGCTCCGCTGTCAGCCGGGACCTGCAGCGAGAGCTGGCGTCTGCCCGGCGTGTGCTCTTGCCAAGATGGCTCGGGATTTCCACGCCTTATCGGCTGCCGGGGAGGGTTTGTGTCTCAGTCAGGCTGGCATCTCACGGGGACTGTCCCCAGCATGAAGCAGGTGCTAGGGCAAGGCAAGTGCTAATTGTCCTCAGCGCTCCCCTGCTTGGTGACATGCTGGAGGATCCGTCTGTGCCTTGGGGACAGCAGCTCATGGCTCTGGTGGCTTCCCCTTCGCCCCTGTGTCCCACCTCTCGCCCTCCCACCCCACAGGCAGCCTTTGCTCACCTCGCCCTGGCTTTTCGCTGCGACATGTTCACCCTGAGGCAACGGGTGGAAGTGGAGAAACGGGCACGGGACGCGGCGGAGGAAAACATCCAGGAGGAGCTGGGGCAATGCCGGGCTGCCCTGGAGGTAGGTGGGCACCAGGGCAGAGGCTGGAATCTGCTGGGGACATCCAGCCCCCAAAAAGGGTTTGGACAATTCAAAGTCCCGGCTCTGGCAGCTCCATCCTCTTCCTCCCCAGAGGCTGGGCCCATCCTGCGCCGACGTGGGCTACAAGGAGATGCTGGAGCAGCTGCAGCGCAGCCTGGCTGTGCTGGCGGCGGCCATCGAGCGGGCAACCAGCGCTGCGGAGAAGCTGGGGGCTGTCCATCAGGTCTGTGCTCAGCCTGGGACCCCCTCCCCGGGCTGGGAACCACGGAGGGTGCTTACTGGGGGCTTGTCCCTCCTCCTTGTGGTGCTGGTGTTGACCTTGCATTTGCACGTACTGGGGTGTAAGGGATCTGCCTGTCCTCGGGAGGAGGAAGGGGATGCAGGGGTCCGGGTCCTTGGGGAGTGGGAGATGGGAGGGGGGGTCTGATCCCCCATCCTGCCCGGCCGCAGGAGGCGCGGATGAGCCGAGCAGCGCAGGTGATGGTCCAGCACGTGGAGAACCTGAAGCGGCACCACCTGCGGGAACACGCGGAGCTGGAGGAGATGAAACGCCTCATCCAGCAAAACTCCCGCAACCGGCAGCTGGCGGAGACCCAGGGTGAGGTGGGCTCTGCCGCCGGGGCGACCCTACAGGATTCCATCCCAAACCCCTCCTGATGGGGGGTTTGGGGGGGGGTCTGTGTGACCCACGTGCTGCAGAGCCAGCGGGTTGTGTGCGCTGGGGACTGGGGGTGGGTGACAGCTGGGACACGATGCCACATGCGAGGGGTCGGTGTAACAGCGGCGTGGGAGCAGGTGCTGGTGGCCCAAGAGCCATCGTCCCGTGGCCCAGCTGGGAATGCGGGGCTGGGGGGGCACACAAAGGACGCTCTGTCCCTGGACAGCCAAACCCCACACATGCCATTGCACACAAAAATGGTCCCCCCGGACAGAGCACTCTTGTGACTTGTGCCAAGCATGTGGCCAGGACAGTGTTCCATGGGAGGGAGGAGGTTTGCAACCATCTGTGTTAATTTTTGGGGGTGATGTAAAGCTGGTTCTCTTTGCCCCCAGATGACGCGGAGCCACGGCTGAGGCCTCACCCCCTGATGCGAACTTTCCAGCAGGTAACTGGTCCCAGTTCAGGGGCTCCAGAGCCACCTCTTCCTCCTGCCCTGCTGCTCCCCCATACCCTCTGGTCCTCACTCACCCGCTAGTCCCCAGGCAATGCCACTCCTGCCAGCTGCTTGCTGTGGGCATGGGCTGCTAGAAATGCTGGGGATGAGGCAAAGTGTAGGGGCAGCCTCAGAGGGCTGCGGGGAGATGGGGGTGCCCAGGGCTGGGGAGATGGGGGTGCCCAGGGCTGGGGAGAGGGGATGCCCAGGGTTGGGGTCTGCTTAGCCAGGAGATCTCAGGCAGGTCCCTCTGCATTGCAGGGTCATAGAACCAGAGCTGCAGGCTTGGCTGTTCTCTAGCACCAGCTCGAATTCGGCACTGATTCCCCTACAGCTCAAGAGGTAGGGGAGCGCTCGGGGAGGGGGTTAGGCAGCCCCCCCAACACGGCTTGAAGCAGCAAGGACAGGCACAACCCTCTTGGCTTTCACCTTCCCTCATCTCACCAGCTCTCTGGCTTGTCCCCATAGCACCAGGGCTGGTGGGAGGCTGGCAATGTCCCTTCTCCTCCTCAGTGTCCTTTGTCTGTGCTGGGGAGGCGATGGGGAAGGGGGGGATGGGGAAGGAGGGGATGAAGAGCACGAGGAAGCAGCCAGCTCAGTGCTCACCCCCAGCCCCTCCATTGCAGGGGTCTGCCCGCCGCAGAGTCAGCATCGCCGTCATCCCCAAGCAGCTCTTGGTAAGGACACAGGCAGGGGGGACGGACAGGAGCTGTGCCCCCCTCTGTCAGACATGTGTCCCCAAACTCAGTGCTACGGGGTCCCCACTGATGCTCCCGCCTTTGGTGCCCAGCCAGGTGCCAGCCCTGACAGCCGAGCAGCCCTGGCCAGTGAGACGGAGAGAGAAGGGTCCCAGCGCCGGCCCAGCATCCAGAGGTAACCACACTGGGTCGCAGGGAGCCCATGGCACTGGTTGCCACTGGCCCATGGCACAGCCCCATCATTCTCTCCCTCCCCAGGAGCGAGCTGGAGCTGCAGGGCCAGGGCAGCACCGTGAGCAGGGATCCAATGGCCGAGGCAGATGGCAGAGGCTCAAGTGCAGGGGATGAGGAGCCAGAGCAGCTTGGGCTGAGGTGAGCAGCACCCTGCGTGTGCCCAGCATCCCCCCCGTGGCTGATGGACTCTCTGTGGTCCCATGGTGGCCAGCATCTGAGAAATGGGCTGGGGGATTGGGTGGTGGAAGCTGGTTGCCCCAGCTCAACCCTCCTCTGCCTCAGTTTCCCCCGTGCGTTGTGAGTCACCTGTGCCCTCCCTGGGCTTGTGGCATTTTGGTTTGTAAAATGGCCAGTGAGGTTTGGGGTTGAGTAAAACAGCCTCCTCATCCCCAGCTGGGGCGGAGGTGGGATTTGCTCTCCCCTGTGGATGATGAGTGTCACCTTCTCCCCAGGTCCAAGGGGTCCCCGGCGGAGCTGTGGCGGCCGTGGCTCTTCCTCCCGCAGCACTACTGGGTCTTCTTATGGCTGCTTCTCCTGAGCATCGCCTTCCTCCTCCTCATCCGTGTCCTGGAGCTGCGGCGGCTGCAGCCTGTGGCATCACCCCAGGCCTAGCCAGAGTGGGGAGGGGGAGGCAGCCGGGAGGCACCCACTCCCCATCGCTGCTCCTTCCCTGCACCAAAACCCACCAAAACCCTAGAAGAATAAAATTGAAGGAAAAAGTTAAAAAAAAAAAAAAAAAAAGAAGGTGGGGATTTTTGGTGCTGGAGCAGAGGGAAATATCCTGTGCTGGGGTCTGAGTTTTTGGCTGGAGCCAGCTGAGAGGAGTGAAGGGCTCGGGGAGCTGCAGCAGCTCTCATTGATGCTATGAGTTTGCCTGTTCTTTTGGCACACTGAGGGATGAGGGGATGCATCAGAGGGTTTGCATCAGAGCCACGTCCCACCGTGCTGAGTCCTCCCTCCCTGCTGCCTGAAGAGCTGTAATTAAAAACTAATTCTCATTTTGGTGCTGCCCCCGGGGGGACAAAGCTCCGTCTGGAAGGAGCGGGTCAGTGCTCAGACCTTCCCAGGGCACCACAAAGAGCTCACAAACAGAGGGAGCTCTTTCCGACCGCTCGGCTGCTTGAAAAAATCGCCTGCTTTGACGCAGACGCCCCGTTTCCGCGTCCGCCCCGGCCTCCACCACCCCAAAACACGGGTGGGCTCCCCTGTGCCCTCACCCAGCAGCTTTGCAGGGGGCTGGTGGGCTCAACTCCGGACAAGCTGCTGGGGAAACCATCTTGGGGGAGGAGGGGGATGTGTTCCACACCAGGACCACCAGGAAGAGGCCCGAGGTGGCCACGGGGAGGAGGGATGGGGGTGCTGGGCTGGCCGTCCCCTCTCGCCGCAGCCACCGGCAGTGCCACGCGTGACTCACGGGCCCCGGCCCCGTATGCCAGCTCGCCCCGTGTCCCTGAGTCACCCTCCCCAGCCATGTGGCAGGTTGTCCCCTGTGTGTCACCTTTGCTGTGACACTCACCCTGGCACGTGGCAAGCAGCACCCCCAGGATGCCACCACCACCACCAGGAAACCCCAAAAAGCACCCGGCCAGGAACGACCTTCGGTGACCCCCGGCGACTCCATCCTCTGCCCCAAGGTACCTTCATCCCACGGGGGGCCATTCCCACCCGGGGTGGGAGGGGGAGGTGGGTGGAAAAAGCAGCCCCAAAAGTTTCCACGGGGGTCTGTGGGGGTCTGGGACATGGGTGGGGGTCTGGGGGTGGCACTGAGTGGGTTTTGTTGTCATGTGTGTGTCCGTCCCCCCCCAAATTCTGTTTCTGGCTGCTGGGGGAAGTGCAGCACAGAGCCAGGGAGGAAACTGAAGTGATTTTGTTTCCTCACCTAAATCTTTTAGTTCCCTTTATGAAAAGACCGGTTTCTCGCCCCAAAAATTTAAAGAAAAAAACCAAACCAAACCTCCCCGGGATTTTGGTTGGGGGGGGGGGGGGGGGGGGGGGAAGTGTAGGGGGGCGTTGTATCAGCCTCCAGCGCTGTAAAAAAAAAAAAAAACGAACAAAAAAGCCCAACTGAAGCAACATTTTCAGCGGCACAAAGCCGGAACAGCCCGGGGGCCACCCCCCGCCCCCAGTACCGCCCCCTCCCCAAGCAGCCCGGTCGCCTGGGTCCCCCCCGGCCGTGGGGGTGGGAAGGGGAGGGGAGGGCCAGCAGCTGCTTACGGAGCCATAGCCCGTTTCCTGCTCGTCCTCGCCCAGCTACAAGCAGCCCGGAACCCTTCCCCTCCCCCCCCCCCCCCCCCCCCCCCCCCCCCCCCGCGTCCCGGGCTGTGCCTCAGTTTCCCCCTCTGAAAAGCTCTGGAGGTGAGTGGGGAGGGTGGGGATGGGCACACTGGGGGTGTGGGGGGGGATCAGGAGTCTTTTGCTGCCCCCCACCCCCGTGTCCATCCTCTCCCCCCCCCCTCCCTCGGATGCGGGCGCGGAGGGGACAGCATCTCCCGGCGACTGGTCCCTTCCATCCGCTCCGGGTCCCCCCCACTGCTGCCCAAGCTGGGGATGCAAGGGGGGGTTTCCAAAACCGAGGGGTGATTTTTGGGGTGCTGGGTGGGATGGGGGGGGGGCGGGGGAAGCGCTCAGCCTCGCCGTGCCCGTGTCCTCCGTGTCCCCCGTGTCCCCGGGATGCCGGGCGGGGATGCTCGGGGTAGCGCTTTGTCTCCGGCTGTCCCCTCCCCAAAACCCCTCCCGGGGGGGGGGCAGCGGAGTCCCCCATCCTCCCTAATACCCCCTCCGTCCCCTCCAGCCCCTGGGCTCTGCTCCCCCCACCCAGGACAAAGGGAAAAGAGAGCGCCCCCGACTCCTCCCCCTTGACTCCATTCCCAGTACCACCAGTGCTCCCAGCGCCGAGTGGGATGGGGTGGGAAGAGCTTTGCAAAGCGTTTTTCCCTCCATCCTGACCCCTCTGCCCGGTGCGGGGGGAGGGATGCTCCACTGCCCCCCCGCCTCAGGAGCGAGCCCCAACTGGGCGTTTGGGGCTGTTCCCCATCCCAGGGCTGAGGTGGGGGGACACGTTCCCCAGCCCCTGTGCTGGGGGGTGGATGAAGACCCCCGGTCCATCTGGGTAACTGAATTTGGGGTTCACACCGTGCCCCAGGACAGGTCTCGTGGGGATGACTGTGACAAGGGGCAAAAGAGAAGCCGGGGGAGGAAAAGGATGTGGGACGTGAAGCCTGACCGTGAGCTGACTTCCCCTCACACCGAAATTCGGCTGCAAGAGGCAGGGGGACAAAGCCGAGGAGCCAAAACAGGGTGGGGGGCAGGTTTGCTTTCCCCCCCTCCAAGTGTTGTCTCTGCCCAGGCTGGGACGTGGCCGGGCTGTGGCTCGTGGATGCCCTGCAAAGGGCAATGCCAAAATGCCCCGGAGAAGTCCCTGCTTCTGCTGCCGGTGGCTGGGTCCTGCACCTCAGAGGGGGGGATTTTGGCATGTGCTTTCTGGGGGGAGTTTGAAAGGGAACCCCCTCCACCACAACACTCCATCCCTGCCCCTGCCCTCACCAGTGCTGGTGGTAGGTTTGCCCCCTCTCCTTGGCATCCACGCTGGGGGCTGGCTAAGGGGGTGGGGGCTCAGCTGGGGTGTGCCTGGGTACCAACATCCCTGGCACAAACCAGAGGAGCCGACAGGGATTTTTCCCCTCCCTCTAAGGATTAAAACCCAGCCAAATTAGGACAGGCTTCCACAGAGTCAGCCAAGGTCATCTCCCTGCCCGGTCCCACGCCTGGGATGTTTCCCCTGAGCCCAATAACTCCAGGAAGAGCAGTGCCCCCCCGCCTTCTCCCCTTCCCAGCACCATCCCAGTGGTTGGAAGTAGGCTCTTTGGCCAAGTTGTTGGATGCTCACACTAACCCCCCCCCACCCCATCCTCACTGCTGGCCTAGGGACCATCCCCAAAGTTGCTGGAAGGACTTTCTCCAAGGTCCAGCTCGGCTCAGAAGCCTGGCCCAGGGTTTCTCCATACTGGACCCCCAACCCAGAGCCTGGTCCGTGCTGGGAGCTGGCCCAGCGGCCAGTCCAGAGGCTTGGCTGGGAGGGATCTACTGCTGCTGGAAATCCTCCCGGCTTCCATTAGCTCCGTATGGAGCCGTGTCCTTTCCCACCCCATTTCCACATGCCTGGGAGATGTGTGAGCTCACCAGCAGCCCGGTGCCCCCGGGGCGGCTCCCCCCTCCCCACCATCCCCCAGGGGGGTCCATATGAGAGCAGGGGGGAGACCCCAACCTGCAGAGCAGGGTGGGGTGTCCCTGCTCCAGGGATGCTCCACGTGTGCCCATCCTGGGAGAAGTCCCCATAGGCACGTCTGCAACCAGAGCTGGTCCTGGGAGACGTCCCCATATCTGCAACCAGAGCTGTCATGAGCTGAGTCAGGGCTGGCTGCAACCCCCCCAGCCTCCTCCCTCCGGCTCCCAGGAGCAGTTTTTAAGGAAGAACTGTGAAAGGCGTTCATGGGGAGAGCAGAGCTGGAAGCAGCTTGCCCCAGCACCGTGCCCCTCTTCACCAGCACTGGCTTTTGTGGGCTGAAAGCTGTTTGTTTCCATCAATCCTGCAGGCGTTGAGTATCTGGGGGGGTTTCTCTGCTTGCTTGCAATTGTCAGGGGTGGGGGGAAGGGGGGAATTCAAGCCTGCCAAAGGGGATGTGGTGTGCCAACCAGAGCATCGTTTCCGTAGAAAACTTGGTGTAACACAAGGCTTGTTGTTCTACCTCCTCCCAGTCTCCCTGCCAAAGCATCGGGGCTGGGAAAGCTTTCCTGGGTGGCACGATCTCCCCCCTGGCATTACATCGGGTGGGAATCAGAGCCTTGAGATGGCTTTTTTTGTTTTTTTTTTTTCCAGAGCCAGGGGCTGGTGATGCTGGAGTGGGTGCTCCCAGCTCCAGCATCACCCTGGGGCTGGTGCTTGGTGGTCTTGGCAGGTGCCAGAGCAGTAACGTGAGCTCCCGGGGGAAAACCCATCGTGCCCGGGCAGCTCAGGGGGCTGGAGCCCGGCCAGCACGGCTTCCTGGGCAGCCTCCTGCAGGAGAAGTCCAGGATGCTGGTGGGACACCATGCCCGCCCTCTCTGGGGAGGTTTGCAGCGCTGCCTCAGTTTCCCCAGGTTCCTCATTCTGTCCCACTGGCAGAACCAGAGGGCTGGCAGCGCTCAGGGGGGTCTCTGGGTCTCACAGCATCAGTCGTGTCCTCTGTCCCCAGGCTGCCACTCTGGGGACCAGCAGGTGCCAGCTCCAGCTCCAGCCTGGTTGGGTGCATTATCCTTGTGTCTGCCCAGGAAGGAAGAGGTTAAAATGCTGGGATTTCCTGGCTGTGGTGCTGGGGAGGGAAGGTGACCTGCAGAAGTGCTTTTCATCCTCGGGGGGGCTGGCTCCAGCTGGCCTTGCAGAGCGAGTATCTGCAAGCTGCTGGAGCGAGACCAAACTCGAAAACCAGCTAGAATTGAGGCTTTCCAGCCCAAATTTAAGCCCAGGTTTATTTAAACACCTCCTTTTCCTCCGGTGTCCTGCCGTGCCTCCCGGTAACGCCGAGCGGCGGGAGGGCAAAGAGCGATGGTTCAAAGGTAGGAACGTCCGGTTCCCCGAGCCTTCCCACCGGTTCCTCCTTGGCACCACCAAGGCCCCGACGGTGGCTTTGCTGGGGCTGGGTGACAACAACAGCTGGAAAGGGTGAAGCTTTGTGCTTTGGGCTTGGCAAGATGGAAGGTGGCATGGGACGGTGCTGGGGAGACGGTGCCAGGAGCGGGAAGTGGATGCAAGGAGTGCCCGTCCCCCCGGGAGATGCCAGGGAAAAGGGGGGTTTTGGGGTGCCCACAGGGGGATGCGCTGCACCCTGCCTCCCACGGGTTCCTTGGCACGAAGGGGCTGTTCGTACAGTGGTTTTGGCTTATTTTGGTTTCTCCACTGGTGCTTCCTCTGTGCTAATCTGCTTCCGCCCCGCGCCGGGGGGCGGATGTGGGGTAAAAACCTGCCCCCCTCCAGTTGTAAAAGCCAGGCTGGTGGGATGGGTCTAATCCTGCTCCCTCCTGCCCCAGGGACCCCCGTCCCCATCCCTGCCCCGGTGAGGCCGAGGGTGAAGAGGAAGGAAGCATGTCTTTGCTCTGAAACACCTCGCTCTGCTCTCGGCTGCTGCAGGTACTCGCCATATGGAGGAAGCTGCTCGCTGCCACCACAGCTGTCCCCTCCCCTGACGTCACCGTGGCCGGGTGACACCGTGGCTCACTGGGTGCAGCACCCAGGGCAGGCTCTGGCAGGAAGGGGCCCCCGATTTCGGTGTCACCATCACCCAACGGTACCCCTGGCTGGGAAACCTCCCGCTGAGACACCAGGTCTGGTATGGGACGGGATGGAGGGTGCGGGATTTGGGGGGGGTGGGTCCAGGAGGGTCCCCCAACACTTATCTCCCCCATCCCTCTCCAGGCTGCCGGGTGAAGCGGGATGAGTGTGCCAGCTGATGAAGTGGGCAACCCAGCCCATGCCATCTTTGAGCGGTTCCTGCGTGCCGGGGAGTGCCGGGAGGTGCTGGGCTGCTTCGGGGAGCTGTGCCAGCAGCTGGGGCTGCAGGGCAGGGGGCTGCAGCTCTACCACGACCTCAAGGCTGCCCTCAACTACTGGAGTGCCAAGGCCCTATGGAACAAGCTGGATAAGAAAGCTGGGCACAAGGACTATGATCAGGGCACAGCCTGTGCCAGCACCAAGGTACTGGGAACATGGGGCATGGGGTTTGGCTCCTTCCTTGCCCTCTCGTCATTGTCTCCAGGATGAGAGCATCCCTTGGGGTACTTTGGTCCCCACCCCAGGGGAAGATGTGGGATGTGCTGGGTGGGAGGTTGATGGGGTTTAATGGGACAGTGTGTTAATTGGCACCTCTCCCCTCCCCATGGGGTGACGCCACCTCAGTGCCACCCAGCCAGCGATGTCCTTCCTCCTCCTGGCTGCTCCTCACTGGGGACATCCCATGGGGGGCTGCAAAGGGGCAGAGGGACCTGCTGACCCCTTTCTGGGGTACAGGAGCACACCCCCCTGGGGGTAGGGGACCCTATTTCTCTCCCTCTGTCCCAAAGCTATTGGCTTTTGTCCCCCCTGCTGGCGCCCCATCGCCCCCCCATCCCGTGGGGGAGCTGGCAGGAGATCAAACCCCAGTTTTGAGCCTGTTGCTGGTGAAATCTCCCAGTTCCTGGGCTGCCGCAGGCAGGAGACGTGCACGCCTTATCTCACCGAGCACTTTAATTGCTGCCATTGCTCCTGCGGAGGCAAGGTTCAGGGAGGAGGGGAGGCGGGGGGCACCCCACAGCCCCCCCTCTTATTGCAGGGAGAAGCAGTGCTTGCACCCTGGGGAAAAAGGGGAATAGCGGGGAGGGCCAGATCCTGACCTGGGGAAGGGGGGGGAGATTCTCGTGGTAGTGCTGAGCTCCCCCCGGGGATATACCCCATCCCCAAACCCCTGTTTTTTGGGGGGTGGGGGGTGCTCATCCCCTTCATGCCACCCGTCCTTTTGGCAGTGCCTGGTGGTGGGGGCTGGTCCCTGCGGGCTGCGGGCGGCCATCGAGCTGGCGCTGCTGGGGGCCCGCGTGGTGCTGCTGGAGAAGCGGGACTCCTTCTCCCGCAACAATGTCCTCCACCTCTGGCCCTTCACCATCCACGACCTGCGGGCCCTGGGCGCCAAGAAGTTCTACGGGCGCTTCTGCACCGGCACGCTCGACCACATCAGTGAGTTGGTTTGGGTTTTTTTTGGGGGGGAGCACTAAGCGCCGCAACCCTGGGCGTCCCCCCACTGTGAGCAGCCCAGGGACGGTGGGGATGCAGCCCTGAGTCATAGAATCATAGAATCATTTGGGCAGGAAGGGACCTCCAAATGCCATCTAGTCCGACCCCCAACGTAGACCAGGTTGCCCAGGGCCTCCTCGAGCCTCCCCTTGAATGTCTCCAGGGAAGGGGCTTCAACCACCTCCATGGGCAACCTGTCCCAGTGCTGCACCACCCTCATTGGAAAGAACTTAGTCCTGATCTCCACTCTAAATCTGCTTTTCTTCAGTTTAAACCCATTGCCCCTCGTCCTTTGGAAACAGGCTCTCCCCACCCTTCCTGTAGCCCCCTCAGGTACTGAAAGGCTGCTATTAGGTCTCCCTGGAGCCTCCTCTTCTCCAGGCTGAACAACCCCAGCTCCCTCAGCCTGTCCTCGGAGCAGAGGAGCTCCAACCCCCTGAGCATTTTTGTGGCCCTCCTCTGGACCTGCTCCATCAGGTCTGTGTCCTTCTTCTCTTGAGGTCTCCAGACCTGCACACAGTGCTCCAGGGGAGGTCTCACCAGAGTCAAGTGGCAGAATCGCTTCTCTGGACCTGCTGGCAACGCTTCTTTTGATGCAGCCCAGGATGGGGTTGGCCTTCTGGTCTGCAAGTGCCCACTGCCTGCTCATGGCCAGTTTCTTGTCCATCAGCACCCCCAAGTCCCTTTCCTCAGGGCTGCTTTCTAATCCCTCATCGCCCAGTCTGTGTTGATACTGAGGGTTGTTCTGGCCCAGGGGCAAAACCTTGACCTTCTCCCATTGAACTTCATGAGGTTCACCTGAGCCCACCTCTCCAGCCTGTCCAGGTCCCTCTGGATGATATCCCGTCCCTCAGGTGTATGGACAGCACCACACAGTGTGGTGTCATCTGCAAACTTGCTGATGTTGCTCTCAATCCCCCTGTCTATGTCATTGATAAAAATGTTAAACAGTACCAATCCCAGCTCGGACCCTTGAGAGACACCATTTGTCACTGCTCTCCAGCTGGACTTAAAGCCATTGAGTACAACCCTCTGGATG
>BJBW01012167.1:10058-21611 GCA_004320125.1 Scolopax mira
GCAGTCAGATCTGGTAGTCCCTTCTGGCTTGAAGCTCTGGAAGTGGGGTAATGAATTGCTGGTCCCTTTGGCTGCAGAGCCTGGTGTGGCTCTGGTGGAGACACCAAGAAAGTTTCTGCACAGGCTGACTGCTGCCAGTTGCACTGGCTGCTGCCACAGCCCTTCAGGAGCCTCCTCACTAGAGATCTGGGATTTATTGGGGTATGACTTGTGATAGAAAATGGCTTTGGTATGTATATGTATGTTTGTGGTGCAATATCTGCGTTCTCAAGTCTGTCTTTCATTCATTTCCTGGAATAGCCAAACAGAGGTTTGGGTTGTTTGTTTGTTTTTTGTTTTTTGGTTTTTTTTTTTTAACCCATGTGGTAGAGCTTCAAGGACTTCCCAGGCAGTCCAGAGTGGACACAGAAGAGATGCTGTGGTCCTCTGAACAGCTGCTGTGCTGTTGTGGTAGAAGATCCCGACTGTCTGTGATGGGACAGCAGAGCAACATCAGAGTTGCTGAAGCAGAAAGCTTTGTCCTGGCACCTCTTCAGATATCTCTTGTTTCAGGACGATGCCAGCAGCTTGTGCACACAGAGGTGAACCACCAGAGCAGTTTATCCTTATTCTGGCTGCTGTGGCAGGCCAGTGGGATGTGACTTCCAGCTTCAGCTCAGCAGAGCATTGCCTTGGCCAAGCCACCTAGTCATCCCTGAGAACTTCTTGGCTGGAGGAAAGCTGCTGTCGGAATATGGGCTTTATTTCAAGTACACCCTCACGGAAATGTTGCGTGTCTGCGTCTCTGTTGTGACAGACAGTCATCCAGCATGCCCCAATGGATGACCTGCTGAAGCCGGTATCCGGTGGGAAGGGGGTTGTACTGAGGAAAAGTCCCCCCCTGCAGTGAAGTGGTGACAGGTGTATTTCTGAAAGGCCCTGAGAGACTGGTTTATGTTGTACTGTGGAAATGGACGTAAGAAATGATAGGTTTTCTTTAACTGAAATTGCAAATATAGAAGCTATTTGAGGTAAGATGAAACTACTTGTGGCTCTTTGCCCTGGTACAATGCCCTTGTATGTGTTGAAAAGCAGTTGGAGAAAAGTTACTGTAGCCATTTGTTATGTTGCTAATGTGATGACTTTTTTTTCAATTATTTTTTTATTTTATTTTTTAGAGAATAAATTAAAAGCTCAACTAAAACATCCCTCCTTTCTGGGAAATACACACAGAGCGTGGCTGACACAGGGGCGTGAAGGCTTCAGAATGATATTCAATGATGCTAAAACCAAGAGCAATTTTCTATTATTTAATATTAATCACATCTTCTGTAATTAATGGATGCACATGTTATATGCATCCTTTGGGCCACAGTATATGAGAGAATGAAGCCCCATTAGAATCCATCCTCCACAACCTGAAAGGTTCTTGTAACAAAGACTTGAAACCTTTACAAAAGAGCTATGAAATATTACTATATTTTATTTTTGACACTGTGATCACATTTTTTCTAGTACGACGCAAAACAAAAGGCAAATTACTCCAGAGAAAAGACTAAAACATTTTGCTTATACAAAATGCCTGTGTGTACATGGACAGAGTTGTCAGGCATGGGAGAAAAGCTAGAAGTTATCATGAAAGTCAAGAGTTACGCTACAACAGGCATACCTAAAAAAATGCTTAGTACTGATAGATTGTATGTCTTGTATGCTCTTCAACATGTGTAAAGTGAATAGAAAAGAGAATAAATGTTGGTGGGTCACCATTAGAATTGAACACAATTTTTTTTAATTAGATACTTCTATATGACGTTTTTCAAGTAAAAACAGAATAAGCCAGGATTACCTCATTGCTGCCAAAGGCTCAGGATCCCAAAAGAAGCTGTAAGATTCTTCAGGTAGAAGTCACTTTGCAGCGAGTGCTCTTAATAAACATTGTCTTGCAAATCTTCACCCAAATATTGCACATGAATTCTCTAGACACATTTGTTTCCTGAATGCCAATGGACTTTGTAAGGCCGAAAGAAGCAATTAAAAATCTCTCTGTGATGTACCTATGCTTTTCCAAACTAAACTCAAACTAATCTTGAATTTTACACTCTGCAGAGTGGCAAAAGCCAGCTATAAAAAGAAATGACGTCTCCAGAGCAGGGGCTTCCGTTTCCTCAGCTCTCACATTGTTAGAGCTGGATTTAGGGTGGGTGGGAGAGATCTACAGCCATTAACAGCAGCTTAAATTATCCCATTAGGCTAAAGTGTAGAAACGTGACCTGTTACACTTCTATTTTCATTATGGCCACCTTACGCCTGGAGAGATGATATGTGAGCTGCAGAAATACCAGCCTAGGATGAGCTGTAACAAATGACAGCAAATAAAGGGGCTTCTGAAGAGAAAGCTCTTAGTGGCAGCTTCTTCTCTAAATAGGGGTCAGGCTCCTGTTTGGATGTCACCAGCGTAACTGAGCCACTCTGAACAGTGGCTTTTTGGTGCTGTTCTACAGGTGGCATTAGAAATGTCCCCAAATCTCCTTATCAAGGCTGCTATTCCTGTACAGTGTTGCTCACTAGTCTTGAGCAAGGCTCCTCCATGCTGCGATTTATGAAAAGCTCCCAAAAGGGCAGCAGCAGAGGCACCACCTCCTGCCAAGATGCAAAGGCAAAAATCTTGGCATCAGCTGCGTGTGGAGGGATAAATGCTTTCCATTAGTCCTAATGTGAAGAGAAAGGGAGACTCCTAAAGCTTTCTAGGCCAGTTCTTGTTACGACTAATGGAAGAAAGGGCATTTGAATGCTTTATTTGGCACTGAAAACCTGAACAAATAAACATTTCAACCTTAGAAGGCACATCTGAACATCTTCCAATTACACTGCGGCAGTATGTCTGATTAGTTGCTGTTATTCCATGTCATTTCCCTATTTTGTAAAGACAGGTCACAGCTTTTTCATCCTCCATACATCTAAAGTGCTGCTTTTCAAAGGTCTTACCTTAAAAGAAACTCTATGGAAAAACTCAACCTTCCCAAAGCTGTTGATCAATGTAATTTATTCTCTAAGCGCTGCAGCAATATCAATTAGCGTGGTCTAGCTCCTGTTGTTACTCCAATACACTTGTTCTTGGAAGAGCGTTTCTGCAGGAGAAGACAGCCTTCTGTTTTATGGGGAACATTAAAGTATCACCTAAAGGCTCCAAGCAGAACTGGTGGCCTTGGCTTCTTCTGCTCCGCATTGTTCTGAGTACGATGGGAAATGTTTTTTCTGGCTCATGAACATTGCTGAGATGACAAATATTTTGCCCTGTTCTGCATAAGGTTGTAATTGAGTTATTTGTCATTTCTCTTCAAAAATGTCCTGGTTTTTTGTTTGGACAGGGCATTGTCTCTTAGAAACTGATTCTTTTAATATGTTTCTCTGCTATGTTAAAGGCAAGGTCAGTACATGGAAATCATTCCTCACAAAGGTACTTCTTCCACAGCACTCGTGTCATAGATCTCCTTTTTGATGAGTGGAATGGGCAGATTCCTGTAAGTATCTCATCTTCACTGATTTTCTGCAGCCCCTACATGCTGTTTGATGTGTCCTTGATGCAACCACTCCAGTTTTTTTCTACACACTTTTTAATTAAAGCACAGATACCTGGAGAGCAGCCCTCAAAGCTGATCTCCAAGTGCCTTGTGCAGAGACCAGAGCACCCTGAGCCCCGTGGGTCAGAGGGACCCTGTCCCATCAAGGAAACCACTCCACATCTGTCTTCTGGCAGAAGGTGGCAGGGGCTGACACGGCCATGAAAGAAATCGGAGGCTGGGAAGAGCTGTGGTGGGATCTGCTCATCCCAAAGCATTGTAACCCTGACAGCTTCTGCCCACGAAAAGGATGGAAGGAAGGGGGGGAAAAGTGACTTTAATGCATGGCGTGGTGTGTGGTGGCATAGATATGGGCTGAAGGGGAGATTGCTGAAGAAGAAGGGTAAGAAAAGGAGCTGCCCATGGGCTACAGTCTCTGTGCCAGAATGGGGGCTCAGTGGGGACAAGACCCTGCCCTGGCTGGTCCAGTCCAACCCTGCAGCACAGAGCAGAGATCCCCCCCTCTCCTGCCAGCCATACTCCAGGGCAGCTCCCAGCTTTGGATGACACACAGGGATCTGTCTATAAACTGGCTTTTGGTTGTTGGGGATGGGGATGGGGTCTGAAACCCAACGTCAATGCTGGGGAAGGCTGGTGAGAATGTAACGCTTGTACAGCAGCAGCATCCACGCGCGGCAGGATGATGAAGGACCCATCCTGTGCTGTGGGAAGGAGCCTGGAGATGGGAGAAGTGTAGAACAGCAAAAAGGTGTTCCAAGTGCTGCAGAGGCTGACGATTATGTCCAACACTGCTGAGCTTTGCTGGTAATTATCAGGATAGATGCATTTTTTTAACGGGAAAGCACTCACTGTCAAAACCAAAAACATTACAAGGAAATTGTCTGTCATGATTATTTCATTTCCTCCACAGCTGAAAGAAATTTTGCAGTTCTTGGAGTCTTCTAGGTTTCTGTTCCAGTTCAGAGAGACTGGCCATGTTAGAGAGTAACTGGATTCACACAAAATAGATTTGCGGTTTTGTTTGGAATTTTAAAAGGTCCAAGTCAACTCTAAATTTTCAAATGGCAATTTGATTATTTTTTATTCATTCCAGATAATCAATTTGCAAAAACTCCCAAGCTAAACCAAATAAACAAAGAAATCAAGGCTGAATTGTAAACATTTAAACATAAAAAGAAGAACATTTCAGATTCTTTAGTACAATCAGTGCAACAAACATCACACGTCCAGTTGTAACTGCTGCACTCTCGTTATCCCACATTTCTCCCACGGCGATTTGCATTATTTCTCATTTGTGCCTTCACCTTACAGCAACAGCATGTCTCCTCGGCAGGGTTAGTACTTCCCCAGGTTCCTGGTACAATGGAAGTCCAAGATGGGCATCCCTTAGCTCCTGCTCATCCTGGTGGTTGACAGTTAGCCTGGAACTGGGGAGGGGTGGGCTCATCTCTGTCTTGAGCCACTCAGCAGGTAGTTGAGCCTCTGTGCACAGTGTAGTGGTGATGGGGCCCCATGGACATGAGTCACTCCTCAATGTAGCAGTCAACCTTGTCCATCCATCTCAGCCAGGAGTGGCAGACGACGAGGAACAGGGCTTGGTGCGCCAGTCACTGAAGCCAGTTGCAAATCTTCATCTTCTTCTGTCTTATGAATGCATAACAAAGGTAATGAGACAAATTACCACCCCAAAATAAAATGGGGAAACACCTTCTCAGAATGGCACTGCCCAAGAATCAACCAATGAATACCCAAAGGGGTCTATATACAGAGAAGGAGTCCCCCCAGCCATGCAGTACTTTGCACCAACGTGGCAGCTGATCTCCTTCCCACTTCAGTTTTACCTTCTTAATTTCAATGGCCACACCAGCTTTGGGAGTTGCTCTGAGGAAACACGTCCTGAAGCTGAGCCGCTGAAGGAGCAGGTGGAAAGAAAAGATCTCTGGCCACAACCTCAAATTCAGCCAAATTCTCTTAATTGGAATGGGCTCTTTCAATGCCACACTTTTAAATACTCTGGACACGTTGCAGTCACCAAGATGAACACCATAAAGTGAGGTTTGCAGAAACCTGTCCTGGGTCTGGACCCTGCTCCTTCTTCCATGACAATGGCTAAGGATTGGTGACAGCAACTAATGACTAAGGACTAGTGGCAGCAGCTCCATGTGGAGGCAGTTGTTGTGTTCCTCACCTTGTTTCGAACAAGGAACTGTGCCCATACTGTTGGTGGATGTTAAACACACACTTCCCTACGCCTGATTCCTGAAAACATAAATTCTGCAAACTGCAGCATAAGCATTCTCCTGACTTCTCCTGGTAATTGGTTTAATGGATACTTTGGAAGCAACGTAGCCTTTATTCCTAGAGCCAATTACAGAGAGCGTCCATGGGCAGTCTGCTAGCAAGAAAGAAGCATCTACAAGTGCCCACATGTACAAAGCATCCCTAAATCCTCCTTCTAATGAGAGCTGCAAATGAAATTCCTCAAGTATTTCCAATCAAAGTCCTTGAAACAGCAATCCAATCTCAAGGTAGCCAGTATCCTCACAGAATAACTTTTTACAGACAACTTATATGTACTTGGCTAGACCTCAGCGCTGATTTTCTAATACTGTGGACATTTGAGTCCCCAAATCTAAAACCCTTTACACAAGCTGGAAGTGTAATATTCTAATTGATCACTGTAGGGAAGGGGGGAATTTCAGCAACTTGATAAGAAGAGAAGAACAGCCTTAGTTGTGACAAGCAGAAGTTATTTGTCTCTCTTGCTCCTCGCTCACGCAGAGTCTCTGTTTCCTGAGGCTGCCAAGCCGACCAGCCACCTTCCACTGAACATGGTGAAACCAAAGTGACCAGCAAATACCCATTTCATCCTGCTGCATTTTCTGACCTCAGCCTGATGTTCTTTAATTAGTTTTCACATTAAACATTTGCCTCCCCTATATCAACACTTCTACAACACGTAGAATTAGTCAAATTAATTAGTCCAATTAGCAACAGGCAAAATCATTGCGCTAAGATGTAGAAGCCATCTATGGGCCAGATCCAGCGCTCAATTAACTTAATTACTGCCTTAGCATTTCCTTCAGCGTGCCTCGGTCCAGCCCAGTGTGTGGTTTAGGACCAGTTTCCCCCTAGGTTTTGGGGCTGCCTGGCTGGCTCCACAGCTGCACCGAGAGGAGGGTCTCAGCCTGGGGACACCCTGCTGAGCCTCTCCAAGGGAGCTGCAAGAGGTTTTCCTCCCTGTCTGCAGATGAATCTGCAGGAGCAGATGCCTTTGGGAAGTCCAGGGGCAGGGAGGTGGCTGCTGCTGGTGGCCGCGAGTGGCTCCCCTGACGAATTCTGCTGGTCTCAGTGGGGTGGGGGGCGCCGGGAAGCCCCTTCTTCTGTGCAGGTGCTCCCTCTGCCACAGCACTGCTCACCAGGCCAGGTCCAGTCTGATACCCTTCGGGTGTTGTTCAGACTCATCCAGCTGCCCCAGGGAATCCTGCCTGCTTCCAACTGCCCTCGGTGTGGGACAGCACGAGTTGGAGCATTGTTTGAGAAATGATGCACTTATGGGACTTTTGCTGGAGTTCTCCCAAAATACAGTTCAGTCTCTTGGAACTTCAGAGGGACTTGAGCTTCCAAGCTTTGTATCTGAGTGGCTCCTTAACCTCCTGGGGCAAGGATAGCACGTATGCTCCTTTTTTCCAACTAACAGCCTCAGTATGGCTAAAACCAGCAAGTAACGCCTTCCAGCAGCTGGATCTCCACCCCCATTTCTTGCTGGCTGGTTTAATAGCTGGGAAGGGGGTTTGGCTGTGGCTTCATTTTGTTGCAGGTAAACCCCCGAGCTGCTGCCAGCATCCTCCAAGGACTGCACTGTAAGGGCAGTAAATGTGAGAGGGAGTTGCCAGTCAGGGGACAAGGATGGCAAAGGATGGCAAAGCTGAGCAGCAAAAGTCAACTGCAACTCATGAGAAAAGGAAGGGATCAATACGGTTACTCTAAGCTAATGAATTTCATCCACCATCTGCTTTCTCCTCCCTTCCAAGCAATTCACCTGTGTTCCTTTTTTGAGTTCTTATCTCACTTTCCCTTCCATCTGTCTTCCTGGGTCCAGTCAGTTTATTATGGAGGTAATTGTTATTGTCAATAAATCAGTGCTTCAGCATGTACTGAACTCCCCAAAAGACTGAAGCAGAACATCATGAAGGAATAGGATGAGGTGACAGGACAGTGCAGTGCAGGCAGGGACTGACACTGTGGGAGTGAAACTGGTTCCTGGAGGAAATGCACTGGAGAACACAAAGGTCCTCTGTTCCCTTGTCCAGAAGGTCCACCTTGAGAAGTTTTTTGTGTTCCATCTGCTGTGGCTGCACAAAGTTCTGCCACCCTTCCCGTGTGTCTCCTCCTTCCTGGAAATGAGGAAACTATTTTCAGCAGAGAAAGCAAATGCTTCCCATCCTCTTTCGAAGCCGGGTCAGATATTTTTCAGACGTGCAGAGCGGATTGTTAAATGGCTTCAGAAGATGCGAAGAAATGCTCAATATGTTTTCAGGAACAAAGTCACCCTTCCATAGGTCACTCAGTAAGTTTGGAAATCAAGGGCATATTTTCTGCTGGAATCAAGTGGACTCAGATATGAATTGCTCAAAATCTGTATTGCCCAGACCGGTCTGGCTTCTGCTGTACCAGGTGTTGTGTGTGAATCACACGACAGAATTCAGCCCCTGCCAGAAACTTCTTACAACATCAAAGACCAGTCTTTGCAGAATAACGACAAGACTGAAGATGATGAAGGGCAGGTGTTCGGTGTCACGAAAGTAATAGGATTTGTCCCAGATCTGTCAGGTCAGGCCTCCTGCTCCTTGATGATAACCATAGGCTGAACTGATCTGTACCAGCAGCCACAAAAGGGAGCATTTTGTGGCTCTTTGTGCAGTTGGAAGACCAAGTGTGGCTCTTCAGATGGCATTTATTTCCAGCCTATGGTTGGAGGGAGAAATTGATAAGCCAAGTGTGGAGCAAGCTCTGGGTCCCTAACCAAGGAAAGGGCATCTCTCTTGGACAGCTGTTTGCAGGGAAATGGAAGAGAGAAAATTTGCTTTGAGAGAAAACCTTTACAAGCTGATTGCCTCCAAGAGTTTGCTCATTGCAAACTGATTGCAAGTTTAAAGTGAACTCATGCAGAAGCCATTCCATACAGGCAGACTGTTCAATTATAAAGGGGATTTGGCCAGTTGGGGGAACTGTAGATGGATCCGAGTTTCTAGTCGAGTCTGTGGGAAGAGAAGAAAAGATGTGATGAACAATTATAATGCCTGACTGGAACCACAGGAATCGTGAGACTGGAAGAAAAGATGCTCAGATGCTCCACCACTGTTTCTTCATCTTTCCCTCACTATTGGCGATTTCTTTAACCTCAGCCAGTGGAAATCAGTGTCTTCCCTTGCCTTCAGCTGAGCAAGGTCAGTTGAAATCAAGTGAGAAACAGACTCTGTTGTTTAAGGAAAGGAAAAGGGGCTGGAGGGTGTCTGAGGTCCTTTGGAAATGTTTGTGCTCATTGTTGTCCTGAGGTTGTTCACCGCATCAAACAGGGCTCTGCCTTCATCTGGAGGCAGGTTTCAAAAGGAATGAGGAGATAACTGCTCTTGGGCTGGGAGGTTAATCTAACACAAGCCCGTGCTGCAAAGTTCAAGGGCACACTCGTTTTTCCTCATGGGCAAAAACTTCAGCAATTTGGAGATGTGTTACTGACGTGATGGTGAAAAGCCAGGCAAGGGCCCGGCAGCTCAGCCCCAGCCACCGTTTTGATGCTGTCTGTGAAAGCAGGTAACGAAGGACACCTCCTCCTGGCGGTTGAGTATAAACCAAATTCTACAAATCTGGGCTCCAAATTCTTGACCACCAGACACAGGGACTGGCACTGCAGGCAAAGGACTTGAGGGGCATCAGAAATCCCACCAGAATGAATGGGGAAATGGGGAGCTGTAATGCTACCCTGGGACTGCCTGCAAGATCAAGGCTCTCCATCTGCACAGAGCAGCTTTAAAGCTCTTATCGACCTGCTCTGTCCTTCCCACCTTTCTCCACCCATGCTCATCGAGGGGAGAGTGGCTGTTTTAACCCCCCAGCGTGCCCTCAGTGAAAATCCACAGCGTCGGCTGTGGGTCACAGTGCTGGTACCACCAGCACCTTGTGCTGCACCGTGGATCTCACTGGTGGCACTTGTGTCACTTCAAGAGCATCCATCGCTGGCAGAGGGAGCACAGGAGCTCGAAGTGCCCGTTGCTGAACCTGTTTCCTGCTGAAAGGGAGGGTACAACAAAGGGCCACAAAGATGATTAAGGGCCTGGAGCATCTCTCCTATGAGGAAAGGCTGAGGGACTTGGGTCTTTTTAGTCTTGAGAAGAGAAGAGTTAGGGGGGACCTGATCAATGCATCCAAATACTAAAGGGAGGGTGTCAGGAGGATGGGACTGGTATTTTCTCAGTGGTGCCCAGTGACTTGTCAAGGGGAAATGGGCACAAACTTGAGTATAAGAAGTTCCAACTAAACATGAGGAGGAACTTCTTTCTTGTGAGAGTGGTAGAACACTGTAACAGGCTGCCCAGAGAGGTGGTGGAGTCTCCTTCTCTGGAGACGTTCAAAACCCGCCTGGACAAATTCCTGTGCAACGTGCTCTGGGTGGACCCACTTTGGGTGGGGTTGCACTAGATGATCTCCAGAGGTCCCTTCCAACCACACATGATTCTAGGATTCTATGAAAGCAGTGAAGCTGGTAGGGACGAGGTCTTTGCTGGTGGCAGGAGTCAAGTCCCGTGCCCTACTGGAAGAGAGAAACATTCCTGCACTGTGTTTGTATAAAGTCAGACCTTTGGCAAGTCTCACTGGAGTGGAAAGAAACAGTCTGACTCATGTTGCTTCCCCCACAGTGCTGCACATTTTACACATGCACACCAAATATGGGCAAGCAACATTTTCTAATGGACCCACATTTATTTCCGGTCACAAAAAGCTTGCAAGTGATGCTGAGCTAAGGACAGGCACTATAACAGAAGAGTGTCAGGGAGGCCAGGACTGACTCCAAAGTCCAAGTCCCATCCCTGCGGAGGGAATGCCTGAAGCCCACTGAAGTCAGGGTCACCTTTCAAACCCCTCCATGAACATGTGGGCTGAGAAGCATCAGCTGTTCACAGCAGTTCCCATTTGCTGGAGAACAGCTGAAACATCCCTGTGCTGCACATTGTTGCTTCCTTCCTCAAAGGCAAGGATCTGCCATCAAACCCCAAACTAAGGAGCAGGGGTGCATTACTTCTTTCCCAGCTGCCACCCCCAAATTGTTCTGTGGAGAGCTGCAGCATTTTGCAATATCTGTCTCTAAACTGTTGAGGTTGGACTCTCTTTGGGACAGTGAAAACTTCGCATTTTTGCCCAAGCAGCATCCATGCATCAGTGCAAAGAGCTCAGCCAGCAGAGCACAGCCTCCTTCTTACTGCAGGTCATGGAATAAGAGCAGTTTTCCTGATGGGGAGCCCTATATTCCCCGTGCCCGACCACCACCTCCAAACACATGCAATTCGTCCTCTTCTACTGGGTAAAGAGGAGACGGAGCTTGCCAGGTTCTACCCAACTGCTGGCTCTGGAAGCCCCTGTGGAGTCCAGCCAGGTAGGCAGCGCTGAGCTGCCTGCAGCCGACCAGGCAGGCTCTTGGTCAGGAAAAATAAGACTGTGGGGGTTTTTCCCCCTTTCTCTGGTCTTGATGGTCTCCATTGCACCTCCATGGAGAAGGGAGGTGGTTGTACTCCTTCTCTGTAACATGGGAATCGTGTGCTGAGGGACCTCCCAGGCCCAGCTTTTCCCATAGTGTTTCCTGAGAGGCAGCTTGCCAGTGCCTTCTGCTCACAGCTGGACTTTGCAATCAGATTATTTACATAGGACTATCTATCCTTACCTTGAAGAGCTTCAGGTCCCCTGCTCAAGTTATCATTGTCCAGACCAGTTGAGCTGG
>BJBW01012168.1:0-13242 GCA_004320125.1 Scolopax mira
CTTCCTCAGACTAAACACCCCCAGCTCCCTCAGCCTTTCTTCATAAATCTTACTCTCCAGACCCCTCACCAGCTTCATTGCCCTTCTCTGGACCTGGTCTCTGGACCTCTATGTCTTTTTTGTGGTAAGGGGCCGATATGGGGGTATGTGACCTGTTCAGGCTCCCCTAAGCAAAGTGGAGATGGTGCTCTGATTGTTGCCCACAGGCAGAGACGAGAACATGAACTAGACCACACCTACGCTTGGTTATGACCACACTGATGCTCACTGAACCTTTTCACTGGCCCATATTCTTCCCAAGGTAAAGACCTGCCATGCAGTCTTAAAAACAACCTACCACCCTTCAGCATCTTCAGTGACTCCGACTAGTTTGGACTTGGGCTTTGGGCACTCAGGGTGGCCCTTTCACCCTAGCACCTCCAAAAGTAAACTGTGGCTGTCCAATGCAGACATCTAGCTAGCATATATTTTCAGAACAGATGGCGCTTGCTGATGCATATTTCTGGGATAAAATATCAACTAGACCAGCAAGGAATGGATTTGTAGGGTGAGTGGGGTAAGGAAATGTTTCATGTCACTATGAGGGCTCCTTTGCCATCCCTAGAGCCATACTGGGAAGAGTCAGTCTAGAACTGACCAATGTTATGCTTAATCCACAGCTGAACTACCCCAGAGCCATGGGCTTCAAAGGCTGTGTCTTGTTTTACATCTAAATCTCTTTTATATAAGTGTTAGGCATTTGTCCTTGCTCTGCAGAGTAACAGTGTCATGTGGACCTAGCAAGGGGATAAAAGGAAATGTGAAAGGCTGGATCCTGTCATTGGAGGCAGAGGGATTTTGGTCTCATCCAAAAGAAGGATGATCTAATTCCTGATCCAAAAGAAGGATGGAACCCTAATGGAGAAGTACCCTGGACAAAAGATCTGTTACCATCAAATGAAAATTTTAGTAAGCCAAGAGCTGCAAATAAATCAATCCATTCCTGAAAATGACACCAATATTTCAAAATGTCTCATTTAATGCAATTTTTGCCCAATCCTTGGCTGCTCCCTGAGCTCTGGATTCCTCTGGTATCAGACCAGGCTGAAGGGAAAAGGCTCTGGTTGAAGCCCTGGGAGACAAGGTGTTGACAGAGGAACTTTAAGAGGGGCGTGAGGGACCTCAACACCCTTTGGCAGAGTGTGAACAAAACTGGGCCAGAGATTTTTCAAACAAACAGTCTATCACAAGCCATACCCCCCCAGCAGCAGCCACCCTCCCCTCTGGCCAGCCTGGCTGGATCCTGGAGCTGCACTGGAGCAACTTGCTCCTCGCCACACGTTTGTCTCCCTCAGCATCCCCTTGGTCTGCAGCGTGAGTCACCGTGGAGTTGTTTCCTTGGCTCACACTCTCAATTTTATGTGAGAGAAAAATAGTTAATTTCATATTTTTGTGTTTTGTGTACTTGTTTTATTGGTACTCATTAGCACGCTCCGCTATCACTGAAATCAAGCTTTTGCCTGTAGCTAGATCAAATTATTTTCTCTTATTAAAACAAACTTTGGGTTCGTGTTGAAAGAAATTTATTGGAATTTTTATTTTGCTGGGAATTTTAGTTTTTTATGGAAATCCAGAATAAATATTGATATTACAGACTGAAAAAGTCTGCTTTCTGGTCAGATCTAGTGTATCTGTTCCCATACAGAACAATATTCCCAGGCTCCTGACCAGCAGCATTGTGGTCAGAACTGATGCATAAATACATTAAAATAGCTACAGTATGAGCCAAAATGACCTCAGATTCTGTGGCAAATATATAGCACAAAAATAAATAGATCTGCCATACATTTTAACTGCAGTAAAGCAATCTGAGTGGGACCATGCTGGTTTAATTTCTGTTGTGCATTTAAAACCTACCCAGCTTCGGAGGGTCCCTTTGGTGTGATGTGGAGACAAGCTGGGGTGTATTGGGGATGCTCTGGTGTGGATGGAGCTGGGGCTGTGGTACAGCTGGAAGCGGGGTGGTGGGGGTGTTAGGACCCCCAGATGGTCCCAATGATGGGTCGAGGAAGGGGAAGATGCTCAGGAAGCTTGGGGAGGAGAAGAGGGAGAAAAGGGGGAAAGAAGACTCGATCCGGGCCAGCAGCAGCTCTGGTGGTGCCTACACGGGGGTGGGGGTGTTAATCCGACCCCCAGAGATGTGCCTGATATTTTATTTATTAGAAAAGAACCTTTTTCCATTCTCAGCTTCTCTTAAAAAAAAAAAAAAAAGAAGAGCAAGAGGAAAAAAAATAAAACCAAAAACTCTCTTAGGCTCATTAAAGGCAAATGTTCCCACTTAGGAAAAACTGAGGGTTTTTTCACCCGCTGCTTATAAGAAACAGCAGACAGTCGTGTTCTCTGCATCCCTGGCCCCTCCTCCCCCCCCGGCACCCCCTCGGTGTACCACACACCCACCACCCCGCAGCTCCACCGAGCAGAATGCACACCAGTTTGGCTGTTTTGGCACGTCCAGGCTGTGGTGTCCACAGAAGTACCAGCAGAAAAGATACTGTGGCCCCTCAACATCCTCTGTCCCGAGATGCTCCGAGTTGCTGAGTAGCGGGGGGGGGATGAAGGGGTTGCCCCCATCACTCTTGTCCCCCGAGGTCCCCTGGCTGACACAGGGCAGAACTAGAAAGTGGCAGCGGTTGCTGGGTGGAAAATGAGCCTGTCCCACTGCGGAGAAGGACAGGATGATGCAGGAACCCAAGTATTTGGCCGGCTGTCTTCACATTTCACAACGCCGACCCCCGTGGAAAGCCTGGCCCTCTTGGGGACCGAGCTGATTTGCAGCATCTCAAGCTGCAAAAATGCCTCTGCTCTCTTTGGGACACAGGAAGAAAGGTGGAATGAAATAGCAACTTCAAAGCTGGGGTCCCCTTCTCCGGGTGGCAGGACCAGAGCTGGATGCTGAACTAGCCCGCAGCTCGGGGTGAGCCCATGCGGGTTTTGGGGGGGCAGCAGCACAGCATTTTGTGCAGCCTCCGGCCACCACCTCCCAAAATCCCCAAGAACTGAAACAGTGCACCGAATAGAAATGTGAGCTCGCGGGGAGCAAGACCAGGACTGGGAGGGAGAAATTACGAGATCCCAGTTGGCCAAAGACAAAAGTGGCCACAGATGAGATCTGAGAAAGGGGTTGAGGGGGAAAGAAGCCGCTGGGAATGGTCCCCTGTGAGCGGGACAGAGCCAAGGAGAGGGGCGAGCTGGGGAAGCGGATGGACAGATGGAAAGGAAAGGCTCTGGGGGCATTTAAAAGAAATCCACCTCCATGGGGCGTGAAAATAAGCTTTGTTTTAAAAAGCAAACAAGCAAACACGTGTTCAGCCCAGCTAAATACAAGCTCCCAGAGTTATTATTTATTATTTCTACTGAGGCAACATTCAGGGACATCCTTAAGATTGAAAGGGTTCCCTGTGCTCGACTTTGTAGCAATATGGAGCAAGAGACAGCCCTTTAGCAGGAGATCAGACACAACAAATAGGAGTAAGGAGAAAGAATGAAGGGTGGGAAGACAAAGGAAACAATAACAAGGCTGTGTGTTTGCTCTTGCCAGCTATGTACACATCAAGGGGGGTTTGAATGCCGGATGGTTTAGCAGCTTCTAAACTTCTCTGTAAACCCAGCTTTGAGCAAGAATAAAGTGGAAATAAATAAAAACATTTCAATTAATAGAGCTGTACCACTCCCCTCCTTAGTGTTTCTATCCAAGTGCTCTTTGCAAGAGGGAACGTTTCTTCTGTGTGCTCCACACTTGCATACTAATGCAGCAGGGCTGTGAAATCAAGAGCTCACACCACCTCTGATTTAACATTAAAGTGTGATTACGGTCAGGAAAGTGATTCTGCAAGGGGGAAAGACATACTACCATCGCCGTAACGGGTCCTGGTTCCATGCTGCTTCCTTCTCGGCGGCTGGTGGGTGAAAATGTGCTCTGCTTACAGCCTGGAAGATGATTTTTCCCTGTTTGCTGCTTGTCCCCAGCTCAGGTTGAAGACTGAGAATCGAGGGGGTTCCTCACCATCCCACCGCCAAGGGGATGAAGGCTTGGGGATGACAACCCAAGCTGGCCACGGGTGGTGCAGGGAGTGATCCCTTCCATGCCAGCTCCTCCACGGCCCCGAAACACAATGGAGACAACAGGGACCCGTGGTGGCCAAGGGGTCCATGGGGTTGCTTTCCTGGCCATGATGGCACTGTGTGCAACCCCGTTATCACCTGGAAAGCAAGCCACCAGCTTTTGCTGAACTGTCAGTGGTTAACTGGGAATTGTTCTGCTGTCCTAGATTACAGGGTGAGAGCCAGATCTGAGGGGGACAACCCCTCAAGGGAAGCCTTGACCTGCCACCAGCACAGCAAAACCTTCTGCCTTTAGCACGAGTCCAGTTTTCCCTGTGCCTTGAGCAAAGCTCCCAATGAAGCCAAGCAGAGATGTTTCTTTAAAAAAAAAAAAAAAATCCCTGTGATTATTATTTGTTATTTACTCTGCTCTTCAGGGTTGATGAGTGCTGTACAGAACTCGGAGGAAGAAATATTTCTTCCAGGTAAACATCCGTCCCTGCTGAAGTCAAAACGGATTTTACTATTGACTTCAGAGGAGTCAGATTCTCACTCAGTGTCTTCTCAGTCTGCTTCACACCAAGCAGGAATTTTCGGGCACTTTGAAGGGGTCAGGCTCCTGCTGGGACAGGTATTTTTCTCTGTGGGAAGCAACCTGAAGTGCTGTCTCTGGCTCACAGCTTTGCCGATGGTTTTTTTCAGGGAAAAAGAGAGTGAGGAACTTCCAATCACAGTGGGTGACATGAGGAAAGAGTTTAAGGGGAAGGAGGGCACTAACAATAGGGGAGCATGGGGCACAGCAGGATGGGGAGGATGGGGAGATGAAGGCAGGTTGGAGAAGTGCAGATGGTGAGGATCAGGCTGGGGATCTGAGCACAATGGGGAAAGTGAGAGGAAATCAGATGACCCGTGTATGTTCTCAGTAGATTGAAATTTTGCCTATGGTACTGGGTTTTCGTTCTTACCAGTGACCTGCCAGTCCATAAATGTACTTTTTGCCTCTCTTCTCCCAGAAGCAGGAGGTATGCACTACCTCAGCTTTTTTTCCAGCGCTTACCTTCATTACTTGGGCATCCTCTCTGGCTCAGACCCTGGTTCAGGTCTGTGCATCCAGCATACCTCTGCGTCTCACTTCATAACTCCAAAGTATGACCTTGCCTGTCCATCCGCAGCTGAGCCTTCCAGGCTGTTATCTTTTCATGACTCGTTTCTTGACACATCCTTTTCTCAAGCCTTAACAAATGGGAGGGGAGCCTGCTAATATCCATCCAGAAGGCTGTTGCTGAGATAATTTTTCTGGCCCTTCACTGGGACTGCAGCCAACCATAGCTTTCCTTTTCCTCGCTGGATCCACCTTTTTGCTCCCATCCAAAAAGGTGTTTGTCTTCTTCTATCAGCCCCTCCTAGAGCCACCCCCTCCCATCACTCTCTCAGACAGAAGTGCAGGGTCAGCTCTGCCTCTTCCAACCTGTGATAACCAGCTTTTATCAGTCACCACCTACCTTTTCAACCAATCCTGTGTTTCTTCATCTTCCCTCAGATGGAGAAGGCTCCTGGAGAGAGATGATAGTGCTTCTTCAGGTCCCTCATTAAAAGGCTCCTCTGATGCACTGGGTATGCAAAACATGGATGTGGATAACCCTGATTTCTCCCTGGCCAGGGGAGGAATGCTCTCTCCTTGGTCCCTTTCTCTCTGTCCATCTATGCCCTCCTACCTCCTATATTGAGTGGAATTACCTGGAGTATCAGCCCTTATTTTCTTCCTCCAGGATCTGAAGGGGGCCTACAAGAAAGTTGGAGAGGAACTTTTTACAAGGGCATATAGTGATAGGATGAGGGGTAATGGCTTCAAGCTGGAAGAGGGTGGATGTAGATTAATTCTTTGGAAGAAATAATTTGCTGTGAGGGTGGTGAGACATTGGCCCAGGTTACCCAGAGAAGCTGTGGCTGCCCCATCCCTGGAGGGGTTCAAGGCCAGGTTGGAGGGGGCTTTGAGCAACGTGGTCTGGTGGGAGGTGTCCCTGCCCATGGCAGGGGGGTTGGAACTAGATGATCGTTAAGATTCCTTCCAACTTTAACCACTCTATGATTCTATGATGCTCCTCCATCCCTTCCAGGCACCAGGAAGGCGCAGCCCCCTGATGCTAAACTCCCAACCACGCTCTTAATTTGAAGCAGAGAGGAGTGAACTGGAGAGAAAAGCCAATCCCCGCAGCAGGTGGCCTCCAACTGTTTTTCCCCAGCAGTGCTTTGGGTTGTCTCCTGCTCAGCCTTTGCTCATCCACCCACGGATGCAGCGCCAACCACACAGCATCCCGGCTGCGCCAGCCTTCGTACCCCAGCCGGCACGCGGTGCTCCGCAGGGTTGTTGAGCCCTGCCGTCAGCGGGAACACATGTTCCTGAAAAGATCTGGCCATCTGGAGGAAGCATCCTGAAACTACCTTCCACCCAGGAGCACCAGCTTAATTGCCTCCTTTCGGGCCTCCAGGCACAGTGGTGAGAACAGATTACTCACCGTCTGGGGATGTGAATATCGGTGCTCTCAGCCTGAGCTCCCAGCAGGCGGGCGGACCAGGCTAAGCTTGGACTGTCCTACCAGGGCAACTCAACCAGGGAGAAGAAAACAGAAAAGGAGGCAAAAATGGCTTGAGAAATCGCAGGTAAGAGAGAGCCTAGCAAATCCAGGTGAAAGCACTGGTACCTCATAACTGTGGTCAGAGATCTCATGGCAAGTGGCTGCTGTGAGCCCCCCTTACCCTGGGGCTTGGGGGTCTCTTCCTAGAGGGTATTTGTGCAGCTCACAAGTCCCCCCAGCCCCTGTGTTTGCTTGTCGTGTCCTTGCTTTGGCTTAATCTGGGTTTAATGGGCACTGCAGGACAACCTCCAGAACATGTTGCTGTGCCCTCTTCCTCAGTTTCCCCATCCATGAAATGCGGGCATTTGTTTTTCCCTCCTTGGGAGGCATGTTTGTTGAACTCTTGCTATGAGAATATTTCAAGGGGTTTCTGATTTCCTCGGCCACAGTGTGAAGGACATGCACAGCCCAAATCTGCAGAGGTGCCCTGCAGCCACTGACCTCTGTGAGGTTTTTGCGCTGCTGCTTTACCTCCTGGCCCTTCTGAATATTTGGTTTGAGGTTTAATTGCTCCCTCTTCCTTTCTCTGTGTTTATTACTCATATTTATTGTTTTCCTGCTTACTTCTTCTCTTGCATCTAACACCGGGGATCATGGCTAAAGGCCCCGGCGGTGCAGTGCTCCTCGGTGGGGGCGAGGGGCACGGAGAACGCTCCCACAACCCTCTCCATAGCCCTGAGGTTTTCCATCAGCACCAAACACCAGAAGAAAAACACATTGCTGAGGCCACAGGGGAATATTGCTCCAATGCTCTCCTAGAAATCCCTGTTGGAGCCCCGCTCCCAGCCCAACCAGCACAGCCTAGAT
The DNA here is from genome assembly GCA_004320125.1 of Scolopax mira. Taxonomy (NCBI): domain Eukaryota; kingdom Metazoa; phylum Chordata; class Aves; order Charadriiformes; family Scolopacidae; genus Scolopax; species Scolopax mira. The sequence goes on from BJBW01012168.1 coordinate 7,524, forward strand.
GGGGTCTGCTGTGACCTGCTCCTTTTCTGCAGGTTTCACTCACCTGGTGGCGGGGCCGAAATCTCAGCCTGAGCGGGCAGAGGAAGCCCTGGAGCTGCAGTGATTTATTGCAGCAGGGGAACTGGCCTGATATTTATAACAGCATGATTGGTGATGGATGAGGGAAAGGCATGCTCGGAGGCTGCATGTGCCTATGCAGCTATTGCCTCCTGGGGGGGTGCTTTGCAGGGAAATGAGATATATCGCTTGTACTGTAATATTTTTCTTCCTGTTTTTAGGGTGTAGGGGGAGGTGAGGGAGCGTTGAGCCTTAAGCTGAAAAGGCTGCTTACAAGGAAAAAGCAGGTTGTGATTTGGAACCTGGCTTTTGTAGAGGGGATGCTGCCCCCCTGGGCTTGAGTGGAAGCATTTGGAGGGTGTGTTTCTGCAAAGCACCTGGGAGAGGAGGGAGCTCTAGACCCAGTGATGGGGATGTGACAGGGTCCAACGCTGTTTCTGTATGGCCATGGAAGGAGACCACTAGGATTAGTAAATATTACACTGGGAAAAAAAACACGAGTGCTCATTTCATTGCAGAAAGGGGGCCCAGAGGATTTTCCATGAGAGCTGCCACTGCTGCAGAAGCCCACTTTAGGCACTTTTGAACAATAAGCATCAAGGTTTTCCCTCCCCTCCTGCCAGGAAAGCTCTGAAATAGGCCTGTATGAGCAGGATCTCACACTGATTTTCATCTTTTTTGGTATAATGACGGGTGTCTGACATTTTCAGCAAGCCACCAGCCCTCTGTGCTATGCCAGGAGCTCTGCCAAAGTGTGCCAGACCTCACACGAGGCCAATGGGGATGGCCTGGCTGGGGGACAGGCTTCCACGTTCACCTGCTTCTGGCCTTTTGAGCCACAAATCCTGTGCTCACCACCCTCTGCAACATCTCGACAAGCTGTGTGGTGCAGCCGGGGCCGGGGTGCAATCCCTGTGCTCTCCCCCCAGCCCTGGCACCTGCTCTGCTTCTGGGGATGCTCAGTGGGTGCACTAGGGACACACTGTGGTACCGTCTGCCAAGCCATTTACTTCTGCTTGCTTTTCATTAATAGGTGTATGTTAATTGCTCTTCACACACAAAAAAACCCCAGCTGTCCAGGTTGTGCACTCAGTAGCCCATTGGTTTGCAGCGAACATCAGCAAGGCCAAGGTGGAGCCCATCACCTCAGCCCTTGGAGCAGCCTTGAGACTGAGATGTCACAGCTCATTGACTTCAGGAAGAAGCTGCTGCCTACTGAGCAGGGTGTCGTCATCCCACTCCTCACAGGAGCTGCCAAACCAGACCTGCAAAAGCAGAAGGACTGTGTGCACGGCAGTGATTGTGGATGATTTTGCTTCCACTCTTAATTTGCCCTGTTTTTCCAAAACACCAGCCCGACACCATGGCTTTTCACTGTGGTGCAACTCCATGGGGCTTCGGTGGGACGGAGCCTGAGGTCCACCAGTGCAGACGGGACCACCAGCCCCATCACAATTTAGCAGGGAGAGTTTCCCCTTGGAGGTGGCGAAGGGTTGATTGCTCCTCTGTGGCCAGCAGGTCTGTGAGGGGGGAACAAACCCCGCTGAGCAGTTCAAGCAAAGTTAGACTACTCTGTCATTTAAATTAGGTGGCTGAGAGCAAATCTGGACCAAAGGCACCTGCCTGCTGTGCATGTCACCGCAGCTAGATGTCTGCTGCTGAAAATGTGTCATTGAGGCCAAGGACCGAGCTGGGAGCTCAGCACTGCCGCTGCTTGTCCTTCTCCATTGCAGAGGTTTGCTTTACTGCACCGAAATTTCCATTCAACAGTGCTCAAAGACTTGACCAAAGCCAAATTAATATTTCTTTGCCACATTGCTGCAGGATATTCTTGAGCACAAGGGCCTAGTGAGAAAAAAACAGCAGAGCCTTGTAAGAAACCTCTTTGACCTCCTTCTTCTTCCTGGCTGAACTTTCTCCAGCTTAATCCCAGGCTTGGTTTGATGGAGGGGGGAAAGGTTCAGGCTGGTTCTTATCTGCATAGCACTAGGAGTCCATGGCTTTCTCCCAGCACCAAAGGGTGCAGGTATCACCCTTTCGCATTGTCCACACCAGATTAGATGCTCCCAGGGAAAGGGGTAGCGGATTTTTCTGAACATCTCCCCAGAGGAAACCTGAATCTCCCATCCTCAGGGCTGGGCCTCTGGAAAGCTGAATTTTCCTTACTTTTGGTGGCTGGTAAAAACTGAGAACTAGCACTTTATTTAAATATATATTTCTGTACTCTTTTTTTTTTTGTTTTAAATAAGTGTTTTTCAAGTTTCATTGAAGATGTTGTCACTGGAATCATTATATTTCTATAGAGATTATAATGACTCCTTTTGAAGAGGTAGTCTCAATCAGTCAGTGCTTAATTCACATATCAGTGACTCCATAAACCCTAAATCTATAAATCTGCTGAAACTGCTCTAATCTATTGTGCCAATGAATGCCTTTAGGCTCGTCAGCGTGGAGATAATTCGCTTAACGAGCGGCTGCCGTGAGGGTGGGTGGTCAGTGATGTCAGAGGAGCCTTGTCCGTGTGAGGCAGCCATGGGTTTTATAACCAAGCCATGCTCGGGGCAAGCATCCCTCTCTTCAGTTGATTTGCCCCAAACTGTTTGCATGTGCAATCCATCAGCCTGACCCTCACAGCCTTTCCCATCATTTGCAGCGAGTCGGGGATCACTGCTACGTGGTGATGGTGGGATGGTTGGACCTTCCTGGTGTGTCCACATCCAGCTGGCATGGAAATCATGATGTTGCTTTGGTTCAGAGTGAACTGGTTAAGCCACAGCTGGTTATTAAGCTGCTGAAGGCAGTAGCTCCTAACCAGTTATTAGACTGTTTGGAAACCTTTGCCTCTGCTGCAAAGCACAGGGAACCTTTTCTGGCTGACTGGAGTCCGTTTAATGATGCTATTGTAAACCAGTCCTAGGAGTTTGTCCTTTATTTTATTAAATGCATAATCCCTATGGAAATACTAGAGAGCAGTAGAAGATCGTGCCAGAACCCCCTGGAGCAGCAGGAGGGTGGGCAGTTGCCAAGGGGCCAGTGGGAACGGGTCTTGCTCACACCCCACGTGAATGTGCACTCGAGGCACTCGGGTGTATAATTTGACTATCCCCAAAGCACTCAGCCCCGAGAGCCGTCTGTTAGTCCTGTTTGTCCATTCCCCTTTCCAAAAAAAACCAGTTAACTGGCAATTTTTTTCCTTTTTCAGTTCCGATGGGGTTTATGCAGCCGCGTTTTGAAACCTCTCACTGCGTGGGGCTATAGTAGAGCCCTAACTGCCGCAGCATAACAGGTGCTGCTGCAAAAATGCTGTTTTCTTTCTTTTTTTCTTCATAGAGTTTAATTTGATTTAAAGTGGTGACAGAGACACAAAGAATCACTCACAGGCACTGGCAGATTTTGCCCCTACTCCTGTGTCTCTTACAGAAATGGGTGCAAAAGCAGCATAAAGCAGGACTTGTGCCTGCCACAGCCACCACCGAGCCCTGATTGCAGGGGGATAGGTGAAGTCCACTCTTGGGGTACAGGCATCTCAGGGGGAACTGGCTTTCTGGGGGCCACGGGCCACCCTGCTGCAAACCAGTGGAGCCTGGCTACTCTTCTGGTGCTCTCCAGCCACCCCTCCGTGGGCATCCTTTGCCCACGGGCTCCCAAACCTCTCCTCCCGCTGGGCGGCAGCAGCCCGGTTCCTCCGGCATCGCTCCATCAGCAAACGCTCTGCAAACCATCTGGCCGTCCCCTGCCTCCCCATCCCCGTCCCTGCAACTCGAGGGGGGGCTGCCACCGGCACGGGGATCTGGCACGGTGGGGCAGCAGCAATTTCCCCGTCAGGGAGTGCGGGGGTTGCAGCTCCATATCAGGCGCGCACCCCAAAGGGTGGTATTCGCATCTGCTGTGTGGCCCTTTAAGAAAGCCCATATATCACATTTCCCCCCCACTCCGGGGGGGGGGGGGGGGGGAATTTAAAAAATTAAAGGACAAAAGTGGAGGAGATGCAATTCTGCAGTGCCGGGGCAAAATGTGTGTGTGTGTGTCTGTGTTTTACCAGGAAGCTGTGATTTATCTGGGGTGAAATGAGGGGAGGCTGCCTGGCAGCACGCTCCCCTCCACCCTGGGGTTTGTGCCACTGCAGTTGGGGTGTGTGGGTGTCTGGTTCCCAAGGTGCTCTGGTGGCACTTGGAGCCAAAACCAGAAAGTATAAGATCTGCTTAATTGCCTCTTATCTGCTCCAGCAACAAAAATCTGCCCCGGTGTTGGATCTGCAGAGACAAATCTGACTTTCTTCCGACTTGGGGAACAAAGGCTTTGGATTTACTGAGTATTCTTACCTTCACGTGCCACTATGTCACCCCAATGCATGCAGTGATTTTAACCTGTCTGCATGTGCTTGGATAGATAGACAGGTGTGTTCAACATGTCCACGTATGTAGGGGACACCAAAGGACCATAGGCCACTACATTTCCCTTCATATGAACTCCTCCAGTGAACATTTCATTCTTCTCTATTGTTTCTCTCTGCTTCCTTCCTTCTGCAAAGCTATAGTGCTGGCAAGGGGAGAGAGGTTAAAGCACAAAATTATTTTTATTTTACTCCCTGAATCACCTTGGTTAGAAATCTTCTACTTTTGGGTCTGAAAGTCAATCTGGCACTGCCCAGCAAATCTTGCAGGAATGGAAGTAAATCATGGTAATAGACTTGAGACCCAGCTTTTCTCTGTGCCCTGCTAGAAGGGGATGAAATCCAGCACTTGCAAAGGCAGGAGAGGGCAGGGTGGAGGTCTCAGAGGGCCACATTCTCTAGGCTGCCTGTGTCCTGCCAGCCCAGATCCTGCTGCCATTCTGGTCCTCACATGACTGCCAAAGAGCAAAGCCCAGCAGCCTGGCTTGGACCACTTTTTCCCCTTCGCTGCCAAGATGGGGTTGAGTGTCACAGCAACACAGGTGTGACCCAATCCCAGAGCCCACAGACAGCTCCTCCGAGCGATGTCTGGGTGGTGGGTGCAGCACTAAACACTCCGCAGAGCGGCTGAAATTGAGACACCCACGTCAGTCTGCACAACCTCCTGGCTGGGTGAACCTTGCCAACCTTTCTTCTTCTCCACCAACAGATGTGGTTTAATCTGACCTGATGCTGTTGACACGGTTTTGAGGACACGACATGCCCTACAAGTCACAGCAGAGGTTTGGTATGCAGAAAGTGCTGGTTCACATCCCTCCTAGGACTGAGCCAAACTCGCCTCTGTAGAGCTGAGGATGTGCTGGAAAGCCTGGCATCAGTTGGGAAGCTGGAATCATAGAATCATCTGGGCCAGAAGGGACCTCCAAAGGCCATCTAGTCCAACCCCCCCGCAGTCAGCAGGGACACCCCCAAATAGACCGGGTTGCCCAGGGCCTCGTCGAGCCTCACCTTGAATGTCTCCAGGGAAGGGGCCTCAACCACCTTCCCGGGCAACCTGTTCCAGTGCTCCACCACCCTCATTGGAAAGAACTTATTCCTAATCTCCAATCTAAATCTGCTTTTCTTCAGTTNNNCTGTAGCCCCCCTCAGGTACTGGAAGGCCACTATTAGGTGTCCCCGGAGCCTCCTCTTCTCCAGGCTGAACAACCCCAGCTCCCTCAGCCTGTCCTCGGAGCAAAGGGGCTCCAACCCCCTGAGCATTTTTGTGGC
>BJBW01012169.1:333-17773 GCA_004320125.1 Scolopax mira
CCCCAGTCTGTACTGATGGTGAGGATTGTTCCAGGTGCATGACCTTGCACTTGCTCCCGTTGAACCTCATGAGGTTTACTTGAGCCCACCTCTCCAGCCTGTCCAGTTGTTGTCCCCTCTGCCTCTCCTGCTGCCGTGGGCCCCGCTCCGTTTCTCTCTGGGGCAGACACCACGACACGAGCTGGGCTGCACCATCTGCTTGGGCGCGTTTTTGGCCTCCTTGGTGGCTAACAGAAATAGATTTTAATTAAAAGCTCATTATCGAGTTGTCATGTAGCATTAGTAAATAAAAATAACTTTTACAGCCCTGCCTTGTGGCTCCGTTAGTGGCAATTGAAAGCGTTTGACATCATTTTGTTTAAAAAAAAAAAAATATGGAAGAATATTGCATATTTGATTCCCCGTTTGCTCCAAATGGGCTTTAAATCCAAATAAATGGTTGTCTGTGGCATTGCTGTCATCATTCAAGTCCAGAAGGAGAAATAAATGTGGTCAGCAGTCTCAAAGTTATCTCTGTTTCAGCTCTAAGGTGGTGTGAGTGATTTGTTTGGGCATCTCCAGGTGGGGTGAGGGACAGATAGAGCCAGCCCAGGTTTTTGTAGTAGAGGGATGCTCTGCTCCCCCCCTGCCCTCTCCCTTCAGTCATCTCCTTCCCTCTTTCAGTCCCGAGGTGTCACATCTTCTTGTTGAAGCTTTCTTCTCAATGGAAATTTAATTAAATCTTCCACGAGGTGGAAGTGGAGCACCTTTCCTGGGGCTGGGCCCCCCTTTTCTGTGTGGCCTTTGAGCCTGTCGTGTCATTGCAGCCGGGGTCCTGTGCCCTCTTCCCACCCCGAGCACACAACTAACACTTAATAAAACGACCTGCTGAGGTGAAAAGCCATTTTCTGCATTGCTTGAGGATGAATCGGAGCAGTAATGGATTCTACAGATGGTAGATGTTGCCTCAAGGCCCTCGGGGATGCAGAGGGAGCACTGAGATGGGTTTGGGTGCCTTCATCTCCTTCTTGTTTGTGCCTTTATTCCCCAGCCTGACCCCCAGGGGCTTTGTGTTTGTGACAACAAGGAGGCCGGGTCTTTGTCCCCAGACGGCCACGTTCTACCCCCTGGACTTTGGGCACCTCCATGTTGTCTGTGGAGAGCTTTTCACGTGAGGAACCTTAATCTTAAATGGGTAAAAAAAAATGTCCTTTTTTATTTTTTTGCCCCCTTTTTCCACGTAGCTGGAGAAAATTCAGTTTGACCTCAGTGGAAGAAAAGCGTCACCCTGTGCCAGTGGGTTTTGGGAATCGCTTTTCTTGGCAGAGCCCCCCTGCTCAGCCCTCTCTGTGTGGGATGGTCGTACCCTCCTGTGCCCCTTTTTCCTAGGGCTTGCCCTCCCTCCTTGTCACCCCACGATGAGGGGGCATCTCATCACCCTTCCTCTCGATTCCGCAGCCCGTTTATTGACTCTTCAGCTGAGGAGCGGCGGGGAAACCTACCAGGAAGGAAAGAAACTGTCCTCTTGCCTGCTAGTTGGAAATGACTCTTGGTGCAGGTTAATAAATAATGCAAACCCTGTTAAATAGATGCCAAATGGGATGTCTCCTCTGGAGAAAAAGATGATGCCAATAACCCCGAGCGGAAGCGCTCTCTCTTCTACCCACCGGCTGCTGAGTTCGGAGTGTTTAGTGCTGTTTACGTAAAACGCTCTCGCTGATAAATTGTGAGCTCTCTGTGCTTAGTCAAGAACATAAATTCCAGCTGGGCAGAGGGAACATTTTGGCGTTTGCCCTCTTCAGAAAGCAGCTCAGCCACGTATTCCTTCGGCTGGCCCCCCGACGGCGTAAGAGGCGACGCTGGTCGGGGACAGTCTCCTCTATCAGGTTGAGGTTATTGTGGCAGAGCTTTTTATTGGGAGATTGAGCTTTATTTCAGCATCACGCCAGCCTCTCTGGCATATGGCTGAGAAGGGGATTTTTTTTTTTTTCCTTTCCTGCTCAAAGCCACTTTGTTATGTTTTTGGTAGCTGGTAACAGCTTGCAAAATCCTCTTTGTGCTTCAAGTGTCGCTTTAGTGCGGAGCAGGGGAACAGCATTCCGGGCAGAGGAGGGGATGGGGAGCTGCCAGCCCCTCTTGGAGCTCTCTTCATCTCCCTGTGCCCAGGTGGAGGAGGCTTTTTTTGTGTGTTTTATGGCCAGAAAATGTCACAGTTAAGGATAGGAGGCCTATCAAGGATGGGGAAGGAGGGCTGAGCTCCTGAAGGTCTGTAAAACAGTTGGAGTTCAGCTGTCAAAAGATGCCACTTGAATGCAGATCATTATTTTAAGTACCGAGGTGTGGACCGAAATCATGCCTGTTGAAATAAAGGTGGCTGCCTTTCCCTTTCTATATTTAATGGAGGTAATTCAGTGCACTCGGGGAGGTTGTCTCTGCGAGGTTATGGTTGGAGACTTTAGCACCACCGTGCAGCCAGGAATGTTAAATATCTATTTCTGCCATATTTTTTCCCGGGTGCGGTGACAGGGCTGGTGTAAAATCTAGCAGCAGAAGCCATCGCTTAGAATATTCCCATCACCAAATTAAAATTGCAGAGTAGGGGGGGAGAAAAACACCCAAAGCTCTTGCTTTAATGCTGGAGCAGGAGCCTGTCTTGGGAAGTATTTGGTGCAGGGCACCCATTGCTGCTCCGGAGGCTGAAATGTGGTCTTTGTAGAAAGAAAGGGGAAAAAAAAAGCCAATAATGCTTTATGCAAAGCAGCTTAATTTCAGTTAAGATGGCCCTTTGACAGCAGCCTGGTTTTATATGCCTGCAGAAATGGTACAGAATTTAATTGCGTTTAACATGCGTCTTGCTCTGTTTTATCTGAACCTTTGAATTAAGCTCCTTTGTAAAAATAATAGGCAGGAAAAAGATTGCCCGCAATCTGAGCCATCCTGCCCCGAGCTGGAGCTCGTCCCTGGGACTGGAGGCTAGCTTGATGTGTGAAATTAGGGTCGGATAATTACAATGCTGCAAAACTTGCTCCTTCTGGTGGTTTTGACCTGGAGGTGTTGATGGGAATGGCAGAGCTGTCCGGGGGTGGTGTATTTTTGGAGGGTAACGTTGCTTTCCTTCTATTCTGGGACTCTGTACACCCCGGGAGGAGGGGGAAAAAATAGGGATCTAGTCTTTAATTGAAGGCAGCAGAAGAGGAAGAAGGTTGTCCTCCTTGGCTTTGCCCACAAGGCGGCGGTGGGTGACAGCGGGAGCGGCGGCAGCCCCTGCCGTGCCTGAGCATTAATAGTGATGTCGTCCAGGTGACACCAAGAGTTGACTTGTAGTGACAAGAGAGTCACAAGAGAGTGTGTCGAGATCCTTTTGCCCTAGGGCTTTAGAGTAATGGCCATATGTCTCGGTCCAGCAATCGTTTCCACTGTGCAGATGGAAGAGCCAAGTGGCTTTGGCATATTAGATTCATCTGGTTTATGTCTCTCTTCACCTTTCTGCCTCCCAACACCTTCTGGTTTTATGGGCAAACTTCAGGAATGACATAGATGCAGCTGCAAGATTGCTCGAAGGACACAGTCTTAGAGCAGGACCAATTTTCTCTGCTTCTGAGCTGCTTTTGTCACCAACATTTTCAGTAGAAAATGCAATTTGACTCTATCAAAATGTGCTCAGGGAGAAACGCTGACTTCAGGGATAATTATTTTTTTTTTTTCAGAGCTCTTTTTTTCCCTTTTCCCTGGGCAGGCTCAGTAGTTCTGGACAAACACACTCCATGCACAGATCATTTCCCTTGTGGTTTTGGGGGGTGCATTGCATCCTTGTCTGTGAAACCCTGTTGATGATGCTGGAGTTTGTGTGGGGCTTCCTGGGGCTGTAGGTAGAGACGTTAAAGCCACTAAGGGGCAGTTAAGAGGGGTTTTTATTTCCTGCTGGAAACTGTCTGCTCACAGCAGGACATGTCTCAGGAGGAACCTCAAAAGGACCTTCAGGTCCTCTGTTGAATGTTGGTGGAAGAAGCAGGGTGGGATTTATTTACAGGGTTGTTTGCAGGGATGGAAAAAAATTACATCTCAGTTTCTTAGTGAGAGAAGAGTTGCTGATGGGCAGATGAGATCAGATGGAAGGCTATAAAGTCTGCTTCATTAGGATGTTTCCTTATCTGCAGCAGATGCCTTCTCCACACTCTCAAAGGCATCGTGCATCGAAAAACAAAGAAAGGATTTGGTTGAACAGAGATTGTCTAGGTCAGAAGGGACCTTTAAGATCATCTAGTTCAACCATCAACCTAACTCTGATAAAAGGCATCACTAACCCATGTCACTAAGCACTATGTTAACGTGTCTTTTAAGGGTGAAGTTCCAAAATCCACCTCTCTAACTCTGCTTCCTCTTTGCTTTCCCACAGGTGAAGTGGAAGGGAAAGGACCTGTTCGACCTCGTGTGCAGGACACTAGGACTCCGAGAAACCTGGTTCTTCGGGCTTCAATACACTATCAAGGATACAGTGGCTTGGCTCAAAATGGACAAGAAGGTTGGAACCAAATTCCCCTTGAGAGGTTGTGTGGGATGACAAAGGAGAATGTGCTTTTTTTCCCCCCCTCTTTCTTTGATCACCCGAGGTTGTGTTGTGTGTGGTGGTGAAGTGTATTTAAGTTACACCCCCATGGCATCTGTAAGTCAAACGGGGAAGAGTTGGCAGAGATAACCCATCCCAGCTCCTTCTGAGCTGTGAAACCTCAGGCTGTGTGTGCTGAATCCCCTCTTTTGGAGGCAGCCATGCTGGGATGCTGTATTTCTGGGTGACATAGATGAAACCTGAAAATGTTTCTTCTCCTTGAATGACAAACCTGTCAGAGGGAAAGTGAAGCTGCATCTTGGCTTCTTTTGTTGTTGAGATGCACAAAGAGCTGGGGAGAAGGAGAACCAGAGGAGTGAAAAGGAGATGTAGGTAAAGGAAGAAACACTTCCCAACTTCATGTGAGCCTCCAGGCTGCTGAGGGGTGGGTTGGAGAAGCGATAGATGTGGTTGTGTTTGCATCTGAAGGACGTTAGGCTGAAACCAGATGGCAGTCGAGACTGCGAGGGAGGTCTCGGTGTCTCGGGTATCATGGCAAGGTTTTACACCAGCGTGGATCTGAAGCAGAGGGTGCCAGCACAACAGAAAGGTAGCAAGAAATAACACTGAAATAGAGCAGGCGGCAGCGCAGGGAAGTCGGATGGTGGCGGAGCAGGATATAGCATTGCTGCAAGGTTCAGAAGAGGCAACGGGGGTGCAGCAGATCAGGATCAACCTTGGCTGTCTCATTTCACATGCTCTTTGTTTCTGCCTTCTTTGTTTTCCTGCATTGTTAGGGGTGTCAGAAATGTTTATTTGTTTTCTTTTTTTAACTGCAGTTTCTGAACTACTTAGGTTGGCTCGTCTGTTCTAGATGTCTAAAGGACTTGACAGAAGATGTGCTGCCCTGAATGGGAGGGAGCGTTGGAGAAGCTGAGAAGAGTAGCTGAATGGCTCTTGTATCCTACAGGTTCTGGATCATGATGTTCCAACAGAGGAGCCTGTCACCTTTCACTTCCTGGCCAAATTTTACCCTGAGAACGCAGAGGAGGAACTGGTCCAGGAAATCACCCAGCACTTGTTCTTCCTACAGGTAGGAGCTGTGTCAGTGCACTGTTTGCCAACCTGAGGGAGGAAGAGCTGGGATGAGCAGAAGGGCATGAAGGCTCCAAATCTGCAGAGTGTGGTTCCTCCTTGAGTGAGGTGTGAGCAGAACCGTGGAGTTGTCTTCAACAAGGAAAACTTCTTAAAATAGGTCAAAGCTGGTTTGTCTGGGCGAAGCAGTCACAGCTGCCAGACTGGCACACCTCGTAAGCCGGCTGTCAGGAGTGATTAGGTGATCTGTAATATTAGTGTGTGATGGCCAGGGGAGATGAATCAGTCAGACCAGGGCTTGAACCACACACACAGCCTTGGCACCCACCTCTCTGCAGGATGTGGGCATCCATTGTGCTGAGGGATGGTGGTTGCCTTTGTACACGACAGCCTCGTTAGCAGGGAACTCAGGGAAATTTCACCCTCAAAACCAGAGCGCAGCCAACCTGTTTGATGTTCAGGCTGTACAGCAAGGTTCACCTTTGCCCAAAACAGCCTCCAAGGAACTGGAGCAGAAGAAAATCCCAGCAGCACAGCTCTGTCAGATGCTGGTGCAAAAGCAGAGGAGAAGGGGAAACCTAATGTTCTCACCTGCCCCACCTGTCCCTATGTTAAGCATTTGGAAAGTGGGGAATACACCTTCAGGCTTTTTTTTCCTTTTTTTTTTTTTATTTAAAGTCCACTACACAACTTTGTCTCCTGAGAAACCAGCTCATCTGATGTTGTTGTAGCAGTTGCTGTGTGGCTGGGAAGGAAGAGCTTCCGTCACAGGAGCTCTCTTTCAGAGAGTAGGGATTTTCTGAAGCTATGTCCTACAAGCGGTCGTGTCAACTGTACAGGGAGTGGAATAATCCCAGTCACGCCCATAGGTACTTACTGGGATGTTTCAGATGCTCTGGGGCTGTTAATTTGAAGTTCCTAAAACAAATAAGTTGTAAAAAATTACGTTTGTCACACCAAAGTTGGAGGCAACCTGCGTTCGGATGCTCTTGGAAATACTGCTGGAGGTATTTATTATATGCTGCAGGTGCACCCTGTCCTTTCTAACGGGTTTCAAAGTGAGCTTTCGTGGTGCTCCTTGCTCTTCCACAGTTCATCTTTGTTCTTCAGAGCTAAAGGACCTCTAAATGCAAAGTGTTGCTGTTAATGTCCAAGGTCTGTCTGCGCGCTTCTGCCTCTCTAGGGCTATTTTTAAATGTCCGATTTGACATGGGCTTTATGAGAAAAGGGCTGTTGGCATCTTTGAAAAGGAAAATTGAGGAGGAAAAGCAGTTAAAGCTGCATTTTATAAATGCAGACTGTGACTTTTCTGTGAGGATTTCTGATGATGAGAGGAGCCTGGGCTCCTGTAAGGCTTTTGGGAAGCAGGAGCACACATAAGCTGGCAAACCCTCCTGTTTTTATCTTAATGCAGGAGAATATCTTCTGTGATTGTGTTATAACCAACATTGAGGACTCGGAGCATGTCAGAAATTCAAATTGATGTTACTGCACCTCTGTGACAACCCACTTAAGTCTCCCAGGAAATAGTATGCTTTTTTTCCCCCCCCCTATTTTTATTCAGGACAATTAAGTGTGCGAAACCACAAGAAATCGAACATGACAGGTTTAATTTTTTAATGCACAGGAGCTGGGAAATGTGAAGCTGTGGCTTCTGTGAGCTGCAGGTTGCCTCTCCTGGGAGTGTGTGTGGGGCTTTGCTCGCTGCTAATAGCCCTGCCGGGGAGGGGACCCCCAGCTCTCCTGGCATCTGGGGGGGTTCAGGGGGAACCAGCCTCGGGCGCAGGTGAGCACTTGTAATGAGACCTGAATATACCAGAGCAAAACCTTCGTGTTCTCAGAGACTTGGCTGCAAACTTCTAGTTTTAATTCAGCACTGCTTATAGATGTTGTATCGATCCATGGCTTATGCCTTCAGAGCTTTTATCTCCGTGTTTACACACAAGACTTTCTGCCTCTCCCCCCCTTCCCCTCCCCTCCTTGCCTTTAGCAGTAGGATATAGATTCTGTCATTTTCCACGTATAAATTTAGCTTCTCTCACAAACTTGTCTGAAAAAGGTGGCCCGCGAAAGCCTGAGCCTTTCCCTTCTGAGCCACCAGAGACTTCCGGGCCTGAATTGTAATTAGTGTTAGGAAAATTGTTAACTGTGTGGTTGACAGCTCGAGTTAAAACAAACCTCAGCCATCTGCTGTGACAGCCGCGCTTTGCGCTACTCCACTAAATGTGTGTTACGTGTCCTTTATCTCTCCGTGCAGGTGAAGAAGCAGATTCTGGATGAGAAGATCTACTGTCCTCCTGAAGCTTCTGTCCTGCTGGCCTCTTATGCTGTCCAAGCCAAGGTAGGCATGGGGGGATTCTCCAGGAGCGGTGGTGGGTTCGGTGTCGCTCCTGAGAAGCTTTGTGATGGACCCACCTCCCGAGGAAGGGGAAGACAGGGAAAGTTGGTAGAACTTGAGAAGTGAGGGGACTACACCAGCACTGTTGCCTTCTCCACATGGCTGGTTCCTGGCTGCCTTCAGATGTTGGACAGATTTTTGTTTTTTTCTTTCCAGGACTCTCTAGCAGGTTCTGAGTGCCTGTTCAAGTGTGGCTTGCTGCTGGAGCACGTGAATCCCCTGAGCCCCTGCTTTTTTGGATCTCCTCTCTGTTCTTGTCGTTGTAGCTAGAGGCAAGCCAGCCATGGGACTCACAGCTCGGCTGCTTCCCCAGAACACTTGTCAGCATGATAACTGCTTTATTTTGAGCTCTTCAGCTTCCCACCTAAATGTGATTGCAGTGTTAGAGGGCTCTTCCTGCCTTCTTCCTTCATCTTGGGTTTGATGTTGGGCGTTTGGTCTCCCTAGACAGAGGAAGAAATCAACGGTCACTAAGTTTCCCTCAGCTGAATTCTGCTCTGGAACCCCAAGTTGTGTTTTTTTAAGATTTATTTAAGATTATTTACTTAAGAGAACACTGTTCTGCAGCCTTGACAGCTTGCAGCAGGGGGACTCCTGGGGTAGAGGGAGTAGCTCAGGGTTCGTGAGTGGGGACACTCTTGCAGGAGGGGGGAAGTAATTTCTCCCTGTGTATGCACAACGTGTGCTGCTGCTCAATTAACAAGTCTTCTAGCTGATCTCCAGTTTATGTGTAAAAAGATAATTTCTTTGGAGAAGGAGAGGAGTGACTGGAGTCTCCAATCACAGCCCAGCCATGTTATGGTTGTAGCCTCGTGGTTGTAGTCAGGTCTGCCTCTGGATGTGTTTCCAGAAGGCATTTTGGCTTGTGGGATGACAGGGAGGTGGCCATGCCCTGGCTCTGGCCCATCTGCGTGTCCTTGAGGAGCAGGACAGGTCTGAGAGGAGCTCTCTGGTCTGAGACCACCTTGGCTGACCGGGGAGGGGATCAGGCTCTTGCCTGGAGTGAGGGCCTGATCCAGGGTGGTTGGAAACTGAGGCTGGTCCTCAGTGCTTCACCCTGGCTGTTTCCGTGTTTAATTGTAGAATGGTTTGGGTTGGAAAGGACATTGAAGACCATCCAGTTCCACCCCCTGCCCTGGGCAGGGACACCTCCCACCACACCAGGTTGCCCCAAGTCCCCTCAAACCTGGCTTTGAACCCCTCCAGGAATGGGGCAGCCACAGCTTCTCTGGGCTAATCTTCCTCCTAACCCTTTAGTCTGTGCCCACTTTATCTGACTGCAGCCCCGAGTAACGCGCAGCGGTGTTCTTTTTGATGATGAATGCCTGAATTTACTGGAAAAAGGTGTTTTTGACTCATAGTCAAAATATTGATGAAACCATATTTTGTTTGGGAGACTCATCGGCCAGAGAAAGGCGAGTTGCTTTTAGAAATGTTTGTGTAAAACATTCATTGCTCTTATTAGAGTGCGTGAGTAAACACTTACTTGGCTTTTTCTGCCTTGACCTGCTGAGCTGAGGATACACAGGGGATGACTTTTCCTGTTGCCAAAGCCAATCAACCCGTCGGGTAAATATTGAGCGTTGTTAATTCTTGGCCCTGTCAGCTTCTGCTGGCACCGCCGGGAACAGGCTGTAATTTGGGAGAGGGCTGTTGTGCTGCCATCCCCTTCCCCTTCTCCCTGCACAGCTGCAGACCTTCAGCCTGCCTTCCCTCCTCTGCTTATTGGGGTCTTCTTTTCAGCCAAGAAGAAGAGCTGAAAGGCCATCTTTGGTATGGAACCAGGAAGAAAGATGTCACAAGTCACCTCCTTCCAGTTAAATGGGATAATGATGTCCTCTCTGGACATGGAAGTGACCACTGAGCGCAGTAATTTCATTAATAACGTGCTGATTTGCTTGATTAGGGGCATAATGGCCTGACATCGCAGCGTATTTGAGGCCATTTGATTGACAGCCAGGATGGTTTGTAGTCTTGTTGCATACCTACCTGCAATAACAACGCACGCAGGTGGGTCATAAAAATAAAAAGCTTATTTATTTCTAAATCATTGTGTTCATTTGGGGAATTACTGTGTGTTTTCCCCTCTAGCCCTGCTGCTTTCAAACCACCCCCACTGCTTTCAGAGGTTGGAGGCGGTTGAGGTTTTAAATAAGCTGGGAAGAAACGTGGGAGCTACTGAAGAATATATCTGGGCAGAAAGTGGTAACGTCCGGGAGGTTCTTCCATTTCTTGCCCCTTAAACTCAGGTCACTGCTTCTCAAAGGGCTCTTTTGGTTTGGAGTTTGTGTTTTGGTTTTTTTTTTTTTTCCCCCAAATCAAAAACACTTGGTGGTTATGGTTTGAAGCTGAACATGCACGTGTTTACCCAGGACGAGGTAAGGCAGGTGTTGGAATGAGGTAAAGGTAACTTCCACGAATGTTAATCATAGAGTTCCATTAACAGGAGCTGAAATTCCATGACAGTTTTGAAGTAATGATTTAATTGGAAAGGTCTTTAGAAGTATGTCTGCCGAATCATTTGAGCCAATGTATACTGCAATACTTAAGCCATTTGTTGATTTTTGACTTGTGAATAATTAATGTTCTCATTCAGGCTCCCTCTCGGTACAAATATTCCTTTGGGACATGGCAATATTTTTCACCATGTGAAAATCACCTCATCCATACTTAGTCTTGGATCCTCATGGTAGATCACAGCAAAAAAAAAAAAAAAAAAATCGCCTTAATCCTATTTGCTATTATTTTAATCACCTAAGAACGATTTATTCTCTGCCTCTCCAAGGTTATTGGAGTTGTTTCATTTGCTGGGGCCACGGTTTTATTGCTGTCCCCTTTTGCTGTGGGTTCAAGGGACGCGTGGGTCTGAGGAGCTCCCAGACCTTGGTAAGACAGACGGTTGCTGCTGCCCAGCACCCTCCTGAACAAACCCCTGGGGTTTTGTTGTGTTAATTGAAGTGTGAGTCAGTGTTGATGGTCACAGGCTTCCTTGGCATCTGCATTGGCTCCGGATCAATATTTGTGTCTTTAATCCCTGCTTGTTGTCTCTGTGAGACGGCGCTCACCGGGCTGCTGAGGGGATGTGTGTGGAGGCTTTTGATGCTGCTTTTAGCTCCTGACGTGATGGTTCTCCCTGTAAAAGGTGGCTGAGATGGAAAGCTTCCCAAATTATTACATGGCCACCGTGTGCGTGTCTCGGTCTGGCTTTTTGAAAACCGTCCCCATTTTGTACTTTCTGAGCTGAGGTCCTTCAAAAAAGCAGAGAGGGAAGGGCCGTCTCCCTGGCAAAGCGAGCGACTGGAGCCGTGTCGCCGTGTCTGGTGTGACCGGGCAATGTCACCGCAGAGCCCTGCTTGCCAGGTGAATAAAAACTGCTGCATTTCGTGTACGTGCCTCACATCCATCGTCCTCTTCCCTTGGACTTGCTCGGTTATTTGAGGTGCTGTTTTCTGGTGGCTTCCTGCCCTCTTAAGCTGGACGGGAGGTAAATTCATTTTCACATGCACTGCAGGGACGCTCAGCTTTTCAGTCTGCCTACAGGCGGGCTTGTTTCTCAGTCTCTTTATACTCTGCTCAAAAAGAATGTAAATCTAAACAAATACTAGTAATTACTGGATGCGCTTAACAAACCTCTGAATTAGATTCCACAAGCCAGTCGAGCAACAGACCCCGTGGCAGAGAAGCCAACCCCTACCCGAGAGGAGCCTGTCAAATTCCTGCGATGTTTTTGATATTTATTCATTAAGGTGGCGAGCAGTGACAGAGAAACCACCATCTGCCTCCCTTGAATTACTGGAATCGATCATTTTTTGGGGTGACAGGTCTTTGTCCTTATCTTGACTCCTCGTCTCACTACCGGTGGGAGGGCGAGGACCTCTTTGCTGTAGAATCAGTCTTCCCTTGCATCAGAGGAAATGTTTTCTAGCCATAGAAATTAAAAGTAGAATAGAACAGTTCAGTTGGAAGGGACTTACAACAATGATCTAGTCCAGATGGTGGACGTCAACTGATGGTGAACGTCAGCTGATGGTGGGAAGTTTTGTTTTGCTTCCCCCTCTGCTGCCTGAATAGGAGGAGGATGGCAGTTTCCGTTAGCAATCAAATGATAGAGATAATACAATTATTAAATCTGCTGAGCAGCCTATGTTTCCTGCTCTAACACGTTGGGGCTGTCTCCCCAAAGGGTGGATGTGTAGGGCTGAAGAGTTTCACTTGCTGGTGTTAACGTTGGGTGGGCAACATGTTTGTGCTTCTTTCCAGTACGGTGATTACGACCCCAACGTCCACAAGCGAGGCTTCTTGGCGCAAGAGGAGCTGCTTCCAAAGCGGGTAAGGAGCTCAGCTGAGCAGAGGAGGAGGTTTTCTCCAAGCCTGGTGGTGTTTTGTGTGACAGAGGCCTTTGCAGAGGGGGTCTGTGTGGGACTGCCTGCGGGGTGCAACCCCCCTGGCTTTCCTTGGGCATCCTTACCAAGGCAAACCAACCAAAAAGATGTATTGAGGGAGGAGAATTCAGTCACTTTCAGACATATTTTAATAAGAACAGAAGCAAACAAGCAAATGTTTTTGGTTTTTTTTTTTTTCTTTTCACCGTTTCGTCCTGCCTGCATAGAGTTGTTGAATCATAGAATTGTAGAGGTTGGAAGGGACTTCTCATCGAGTCCAACCACCAACCCAACACTGCCCAAACCACCACTAACCTGTGTCCCTCAGCCCCACATCTGCCTGGCTTTTAAATGCCCCCAGGGATGGGGATTCCACCATTTTCTCTGGGCAGCCTGTTGCAGTGCTTAATAATCCTTACAGTGTAAAAATTTTTCCTAATGTCCATCCTAGACCTCCCTTGGTGCAACTTGAGGCTGTTTCCTCTTGTCCTGTCCCCTATCCCTTGGGATGCATGGGGGTGGCTTGGGGACAGCTTTTGGCTGTGCTTGGGAGGGTCGAGGGGGGCACTGGGTGATGGCAGGGCATGGGGCTGAGTGTGCCCTGCTGAGGGTCTCCTGTCTTGGGGTGGGACGTGGGACTGGGGTGTCTCTGGCAGCGGTGGTGTGACCTGGTCTCTGTCTCCCCACGTATCACAGGTAATAAACCTGTACCAGATGACTCCAGAGATGTGGGAAGAAAGGATAACAGCCTGGTACGCAGAGCACCGAGGTAGAGCGAGGTGAGTGTGCCAGAGACGTGGGTCAGGGTCGGTCCCTTCTTCTTGGGGGGTTAGGGGAGCTTGGGCAGGTGGCAGATGAGCCCTGGTGGCAGCAGAGTTCATCCAGCACACCTCTGGAGCAGATTCACAATGGGCAGAGGGCTTTCTTTGCTCTAAATGTGCCCTGCTGTCCCCTGGTCACTAATGAATTCCCAGTCAAGGAGATGGGCAGCCCTTGCTTGCCTTGGGGGGTCAGGGTGCCTTTGGGGCCAGGAAAAGAACTGGGGCTTCAGACTTATGAGATGTGGCTAGCAGGGTGAGGGAGGTGATTCTACTCTTCCACTTCTGTGAAACCCCACCTGGGTTACTCTGTGCAGCTTTGGAGTCCCCAACATCAGAAGGACATGGAGCTGTTGGAGCGGAGTCAGAGGAGGCCCCAGAGATGCTGGGGGGCTGGAGCCCCTCTGCTGGGAGGGGGGGCTGAGAGAGTTGGGGGGGGTTCAGCCTGGAGAAAAGAAAGCTCTGGGGAGACATTGGAGCCCCTTCCAGTCCCTAAGGACTCTTCCCCTACAGGAGAGGTGAGGAGGGACTCTTGATGAGGGAGGGGAGCCATAGGACAAGACGGGGAAGGGTTTGACCGGAAGATGGGAGATTTGAGATGAGATCCCAGGAACAAATTCTTTGGTGTGAGGGTGGTGAGAGCCTGGCCCAGGTTGCCCAGAGAAGCTGTGGCTGCCCCATCCCTGGAGGGGTTCAAGGGCAGGTTGGAGGGGGTTTGGAGCAAGGTGGTGTGGTGGGAGGTGCCCCTGCCCAGGGCAGGGGTGGGACTGGATGGTCTTTAAGGTCCCTTCCAACCCAAACCATCTGATGATTCTGTGTATTGCTGCCTCGGGTGGTAAAATGCTCCTTTTGGGGGATAAGCCTAAAGTCAAATGGCTCTGAAACAGGGACCTCCCAGCCAGGGATTTCTTACACATGCTTAAGGGATTGGGAGAGGGACAAAGCAGGGCTTGCAGCACTGTGTCTCTCTGGGCTGGCTGTTAAGATGCCAGCAAAGCTGCAGAGTGGGATTCGCTGTTGGACTTTATTGATCCTGCTGGCAAAGAGCAGCTTGACCTGTGTGATAGAGAGAGTCCGGACTGTAAAGCCTTGTGTGTGCTTAGGATCAGAACAAGCAGCCATCCCCCTCTCTCTAATCCTACCAAACATCATAACACTGGCCTTTTTTTTTTTTTTTATTTTTTTTTGTTCTCTGACAGAGATGAAGCTGAAATGGAGTATTTGAAGATAGCTCAGGACCTGGAGATGTACGGAGTGAACTATTTTGCGATTAGGGTGAGTGGTAGGTTGTGGTTCATCTTTTTCTTGGTGGTGTAGCTCTTGTGTTAGTCTTCACCTTCTGTGTGGGTGTGAGGTTGGATGAGCAGAGCTTGGGAGAGCCAGCAGCCCCAGGAGAGGGATGGGGTGTCGTGGTGGGAGTCCCTTGGAGGCACAAGCTTTTTTAAAGATCATGCTGGTCTGTTAAAAGAGCCACTGTTTGGGGCTGGTTGATGAAGCCCACGGTGGTTGATCTCAGGTCCTTCGAGTGGAATAAAAGGGTTTTCTGCTTCTTCTCTTTCTTCCTGTAGAACAAAAAGGGCACCGAACTGCTCCTTGGAGTTGATGCCTTGGGTCTTCACATTTATGACCCAGACAACAGGTTGACCCCTAAAATCTCTTTCCCGTGGAACGAGATCCGGAATATCTCATACAGCGATAAAGAGGTATGGGTACATCTCCCCTCCTCCCCGAGAGCAGTACGAACACAGTTGTGATTTAAAATGCTTTCTCTCAGCTTCTCTGTCTGCTGTGCTTAGCTAAGGGCAGCTTAGCTTCCCTGATTGAAAGCTTAATTCCAAGCCTTCCCGAAACCTTCCAGGAGTGGGTGCCCAGGAGATCAACTGGGAGTTATTCTCCCATTTGGTTTTAGATACATTCAAAGCCTCTACATAATTATATTTTTTTTTCAAAAAAACCACCAAAATTGCTGTTGATGTGCTCAGCCCAAATATCAAGCTCAGAAATGTCATCTCTACTGTATATATTGCAGTATATATTACCCTGTATACATAGCATATTATGAACTCTGGTGAGATGTATTCCTGGAGAGAGGAGAGCTCTTGCTATATTCTTACATCACCTTGAGTTTTCAGGCTGTTGAGCTTGGCGTAGCAGCTGGAATCTTTTTAGGAAGTTAGGTAATTTAAGAGCACTATTGGATAGATATTTATGAAATCCAGAGCGTAAATATGAATGTTCTAAATCTTTGGCTGCCAAACCTAGTTGAGTAGAGCAATGAAATGGGCTGTGGAGGGGAAACTGAGCTGCTTGATTTTCAGTCTGCGAGAGCCGCTCAAAGAAAACCAGCTGCCTTCATGGTAAGGAGGAAAATGAACTTCTTAATTAAAAATTGTTTTCTAATCTAAACATGATATTGATCGGGGTAGAAGCTAAAGGTTTCTCATCAGCTGCATTTATCGACTGTCGTAAAGTTTTATAAGGAGTAAAGCTGTGCTGGAATTCTCTCTGCTTGTTTTACTCTCTAAAAATCCCAAAACAATAAGGAGCTTCACAGCTCTGCCAAAGAGCCCGGCACTTGGTGCCTCTGGGTGGCACCTGCCCGTGAGGATGAGTGTGGTGGAAGCTGTCTCTGCTCTGGCACTGCCTCAGAAATCTGGGATTGAAGCCTCGGCAACCAGGCCTTGACAGGAGACTGTAATAGAGCTTTCTCCAGGGAGAAAGGACTGCTGCTTCCCATCAGGTCAATCAGCTGGGTAACAAGATGACCACAAGTAGACCTGACGGGATAGTAAACAGGCTTAATAGAGGGGTATGACAGCTCTCTCGACACCACAGAGAGGGTTTAACCCCTCCTAACCAAGATTGACTGTTTACATGGCACTGAAATCCTCTCCTGGTGTTATTTTTGCCGTTGCAGTGACTGGGAGGGGGGGTGGGTTCTGCTGGAGCCTGAGTCTGGGGATGTTCACGCACATCTGCCTGTGTGAAAGGCTGAAAAAATTGACTCTTCAAGTGACAAAATGCAGCCCTGCCAGGGCCGGATGGGCTGAGCCCCTCTCGGGCGGTACGACATATTGACAAATGGAGCTCCCTTAATGGACACGGGCTGCCTGCTTGGGCTCTGCCTCTTCACTGGGTTATTTCTGTAGTGTCTGGGGGCGAGATGGCATCTTTGAGAAGATGCAGT
The DNA here is from genome assembly GCA_004320125.1 of Scolopax mira. Classification (NCBI taxonomy): domain Eukaryota; kingdom Metazoa; phylum Chordata; class Aves; order Charadriiformes; family Scolopacidae; genus Scolopax; species Scolopax mira. The sequence goes on from BJBW01012169.1 coordinate 16,739, forward strand.
GTTGTGGAGCACACTCCATCTCTTCAAGTACCCTTTGGTTCACCCAGAGTCTTCTGCGGTATCCAAGCCCTCACCTTTGGCAATGCCACCTGTGTCCTCTTGAGAGACCCTCTGTGGGAAAGCTCTTTGAGGAGGGTAAACCCAGAATGTGGTTGGAGCTGTTCGTTTGGCACAGAGGGAATAATAGTAGGGCAAGAGAGGTCATCCTCCCCCTCTGCTCTGCCCTGGGGAGGTCCCATCTGGAGCACAGGGTCTGGTGCTGGGCTCCCCAGTTCAAGAAGGACAGGGAACTGCTGGAGAGGGTGCAGCAGAGGCTACAAAGATGATGAGGGGCCTGGAGCATCTCCCTTACAAGGAGAGGCTGAGGGACTTGAGTCTTTCTAGTCTGGAGGAGAGAAGACTGAGGGGATCTGATCAATGCCTATAAAAACTTAAAGGGTGGATGTCAAAAGGATGGGGCCAATCTTTTTTCAGTGGTGCCCAGGGATGGGACAAGAGGAAATGGGCACAAAGTTGAATATAAGAAGGTCCAGCTAAACATGAGGAACTTCTTTCCTGTAAGGGTGGCAGAGCCCTGGAAGAGACTGCCCAGAGAGGTGGTGGAGTCTCCATCTCTGGAGATATTCAAACCCTGCCTGGACGTGTTTCGGTGCAGCCTGCTCTGGGTGGACCTGCTCTGGCAGGGGGCTGGACTAGATGATCTCCAGAGGTCCCTTCCAACCCCGTGTGATTCTGCAATTCTGTAATACATTGAATTTCAGAGCAGTCTTGTGACATGGCTGACTTCTGGAGAGAAAGATCTGGGGGTCCTGATAGACAGCAAAATGACAAGGAGCAAGCAGTGTGCTCTTGTGGCCAGGAAGGCCAATGGAATCCTGGGCTGCAGAGGGAAGAGTGTGGTGCAGGGAAGTCATTCTCCCCCTCTGCTCTGCACTGGTGAGGCCACAACTGGAATCCTGCATCCAGTTCTGGGCTCCCCAGTTCAAGAGGGACAGGGAACTACTGGAGAGAGTCCAGCGAAGGGCAACCAAGATG
>BJBW01012169.1:17819-35158 GCA_004320125.1 Scolopax mira
GAAGAGAAGGCTGAGGGGAGACCTTATTAACACCTATAAGTATCTAAAGGATGGGTTGAAGGAGGAGGGAGCCAAACTCTTTTCAGTGGTTGCCAGTGAGAGGACGAGGGGCAACGGGCTCAAGCTGGAACATGGGAGGTTCCACTCAAATATGAGAAAAAACTGCTTCCCAGTGAGGGTGAGGGAGCCCTGGAAGAGGCTGCCCAGGGAGGTCCTGGAGTCCTTTCTCTGGAGGTTTTCCAGCCCTGCCTGGATGCCGTCCTGAGGGACATGCTCTAGCTCTGGGCAATCCTGCTTTGGTGGGGGAGTTGGACCAGATGATCTCTTCGGTCCCTTCCAACTCTAAAAATTCAGTGAAAACACGTGGAAAATCCCTTTGGGGACCCCGTGCGAGTGGAGGTGTCCACAGCTCCTGTTTTGCTGCTCCTAATGCAACCCTCTCGCCCATCCATGGGGCAGCTGAGCTGCTTCTTCCTCCCTTCAGAACCAACAGGGGTTTCTGTACCTTCTCTCTTCTCTGTAGCTGCCAGCAGAGCACCATCTTGCCTTTCCTCGGGGGACACCGAGCTGTCTCTGCTCTCAGCGAGGTGCCCCGCAGGGGATGCTGGCTGGGGGTGCACAGCACGCTCCCGCGTGGCACTCGCCTTTCTCCGACCAGAGGAACAGTTTTTGGAACCAGTCTCCTTGGTCGCTTTTGATACTAGTTCTCTAGTTTGGCTAAAAGGCACAGGGACAACTCTCAGCCTGGTTTGTCTGGCACTGACAACCTCCTCTGAGCCAAAGCTTTCAATAGCACTTTTATAGCTGCGTTTTTATTAAATGCACCATTCTGTGATAACTCTCTCCCTCTTTATTTTTTTTTTTTTCCTTTTCAGTTCACAATTAAGCCGTTGGACAAAAAGATTGATGTTTTTAAATTCAATTCCTCAAAGCTGCGTGTGAATAAGCTGGTAAGTCTACAGACAGAGTAATTTCTCTTGCCTGTTTCTTTTGGGGCTTTTCCTTTGAGCAGTCAGAGGGAGCTGGCCTGGCTGGGCTGTAGATGTGCTTTGGTTCAGCAGTTACTACTCGGTCATAGCCTCGTGAAGAGAAGGGGGGGGTGACCAAGTCAAGCTCCTTCACAGAACCTCTTCCCCCTCTCTTGTTTTTGTGCTCCCTTTCTGAGCTCGGGGGTTACACCTGACCTGTGTGGCAGAAGCACTTTAGTAAGTAAAATTTTCTCGTCACCTTCATCCTTGCTCCTGATCCCCTTTCTTCTGCAGATCCATTCTGCCCTCTGATGTAAGCCTCCTTGTTTTGGGACACACCATTATCAGTTGCAGTCTTGGCTTTTTCCTAGGCTGATCCCCTCTGGGGACACTCTCCTTGTACAAGGTGGAGAGAGTTGGGGGGGTTCAGCCTGGAGAAGAGAAGGCTCCAGGGAGACATTGGAGCCCCTTCCAGTAGCTCAAGACAGGGGCTCCAGGAGAGATTGGGAGGGACTCTTGATGAGGGAGGGGAGCCCTAGGACGAGGGGGAAGGGTTTGACACTGGCAGAGGGGAGATGGAGCTGAGATGTGGGGAAGAAGTTCTTTGGTGTGAGGGTGGTGAGAGCCTGGCCCAGGTTGGCCAGAGAAGCTGTGGCTGCCCCATCCCTGGAGGGGTTCAAGGGCAGGTTGGAGGGGGCTTGGAGNNGGCCCAGGTTGGCCAGAGAAGCTGTGGCTGCCCCATCCCTGGAGGGGTTCAAGGGCAGGTTGGAGGGGGCTTGGAGCAACCTGGTGTGGTGGGAGGTGTCTTTGCTAACCCCTCTCTAGTATTGCTGCCTTCCTTGCCTTCCTCCTCGAGCACCAGAGGAAACCACGCTGATGCTCAAAACCCTTCAGGCAAAGGTATCTGAAGGTGTCCAAGGAAGCATTTGATAAGGCTCCTGATTGTGTGTAGTCTTGTCCAAGATGGAAAGTGCTTTTCCCTTTTTTTTATTTTTTTATTTTTTTACTTTTAATCTCAATGCTTTAAACATGCAGTTGGAAGGAAGTGCAAGTTCATCATGAACCTAAAGAAAGGGACCAGTGAGAACCAGGGAACCAGCTGGAGTGGTAGCAGTCTTTGTTTTTTTTTATTTGGCTTAATGCCTTTTTGGGGCTGGTATAAAACTTGCCAGACCCGTGCTGTGCTGGCTGCACAGAAAACAGAAAATTGGTTTCTGGAGAGAGCTGCACCGGCCCAGGAGCTGGCATTTGGAATGGGGTTTGGCTGTGCCTTGGCTCCCTGCCCCTCAGATGGGTACGAGAGCTCATAGGGTTTGAGATCCGTGGGTGGAAGTGCTTAGAAGCACCAAAGCAAAGCTCTTCTAGTGGTTTTGTGTGTCGAGAATACAAGCTCCCTCATCGTCATCATGTCTACAGCTGTTTCTTTCCACTCTTCACCCTTGACTGGAATAGATTCTCCAGCTGTGTATTGGAAACCACGACCTCTTCATGAGGAGGAGGAAGGCAGACTCCTTGGAGGTCCAGCAGATGAAAGCGCAGGCCAGGGAGGAGAAAGCCAGGAAGCAGGTGAGAGGCATCTCATATAATTAGAACCACCAGCCAAAATCAGAAATGCAAATGACCTTGGGAAGGAACAGTCTCCAGAATGACACGGAGCAGCTTTGAGGGAATGTCCAGCCCAACATTTCTTTTTAGTAGCCTGCTTCACCTTGCCAGTCACTCTCAACTTGGCTCTGCGGGCTGATGGCAGCTCATGTCCAGCCCCTAAATTTGGGACCGAAAGTGAGAGGAGGGAAGAGCTGATCTTAGAATCCTACAAACACGTGTGCATCTGCCTCACTTTATGCCTGGGCTCCATAGCTGGAGAGGTGTAGCCTGTTGAGGCAGTTGCTTGTAATTAAAGCAGGGGCTGTGAAGGGGGAGCTGGGCTCTGCCATAGTTTGTCTCCTCGTTTTCTAATTGCAGGGTGATGGAATGCACGCTGGCATTTCGGGGGTGCAGCTTGCATGCTAATTGGGCACTGGCCTCCTTTATCCGACGCAGGTCAGCCCAAGACACCTCTTTGGAGGCAGCAGCGTGTAGCCAATGAGCATATATCAGCAAATTGGATTGTATGAATCGTTGTTTTCTGCTCATAGACCTTTTCTACTCACTCACACCCGCACAGCTAATCTGAGTGCTGGTGCTTAGAATATAAATGTCCCTTTTTGCACTAAAAAACACTAGATAGCATCAGAAGAACCCAAAGCAGCCACTTGCACCCAGGAGGGTCTTACGCTCAAGGGACCGCTAAGTCAATGGGTTTGAGTGTGTTCACAGAGGTGCCTGTGTGGTGCTGGGCTTGGTGATGAACTGGAGGTGTGGTGTGGCTTGTTTTGTAGGCACCTCCTGGAGCAGTTCTCCTTCCTGGGGCTTGTGGGGTGGCAGGAGAGGACAGGACATGAGACACTGTGTGTATAACCAGGCCAGTTCCTCTGGGAAAGGGAGGCTTCTTGCTTCCCATGGGGATTCCTCTAGTCAGTAAGGACTTGGTGTTAGTGGAGCAAAAGGTCCTCCTTGGAAGGAGCAGCGTGGTGTCCAAGCAGTGGTGGCTCCAAGGACAGGTCTTTGAGCCTTGTGAGTTCTTGGGTGCATTTGAATAACATCAGCAAGACCTGAGATACTGTGCTGGGTTGGGCTGCAGGGAGAGGTGAGGTCACAGAGCTTATCATCTCCACGAGCTCTCAAATCCAGAACCCTTATGCTCTATGGGGAAGGTGAGGCTTCTGCTGGGGTTGGTTGCCCTCTCCCAAGCTGCCACCATGCTGTCTCACCTGCTCTCCTCTCCCTCCCTGGGATCCACAGTTGTTAACTTGGTTCCATATAGTCCTTTTATAGGGGGCATTCTTAATGAAAGTCCTGAGTGGGATGGAGATTGTAATGATAATTAATGAGGGGAACCTTTCATAGAAGGAAGCAGAGCCATCAGAGCAGTGGGCGTGCCGCTTTCAGAACGCAGTCAGTGTCCAAGGAGCAGGGAAATGTGTCTTGTCACACTTATTTCCCTTATTAAACCCAGCAGGTAGCCTGTGAGTCCTCACTGCACCATGGATATCTATAATGCACCCATCTCTGTCACAGTGGAGTGCTTAAACTAGGTGTGTTAATTAGCCCGATGGCTCCCTTTGGGCGCTTGGCTGGTGGAGAGGCAGTTGTTGGGCACGCTCCATCTGCACGATGCTCTCAGCATCTTCTGGGAAGAGGTGGCAGATTCTGGTGGGTTGTCTCAGTGAAGCTTGAATTTTCCCCTCCTGGAGAAACATCCCTATTTCCTGCAGACCATGCTGGAGGGAGGGAGTTTATTGTTTCTAGGAATCGATAGAGGTGGTCAAACTCTTTATGACCTCCCCTATAAATGAGTGGAAGTGTAGTTTCCAGCGTGCTGGGTTAGATGGCTGATGAAAAGTAGCTGCTATTGACATCCTTCAATGTCCAGCCTTGCAGTGCATCTATATTTGATATTTTGAAGGTGCCCTCAGACTGCACTTAAGCCCAGTCTTGCCATAAGAAACTTTTGGGAGCCCTTAAGCTTTTGGGAGCCTCCTTGTCTCAGTCCACCCTGTGAGTTGGCGTAGGAGGGTGAGGTCTGGGGACATGGTCACCTGTGGGCAGCGTCCATCCTATGGAAAGGCATTTGAATGTGTGTTATTTCTCCTTGCTTTCCCCAATATGTTTTTCCAGATGGAACGGCAGCGCTTGGCCCGAGAGAAGCAGATGAGAGAAGAGGCTGAGAGGACAAGGGATGAGCTGGAGAGAAGGTTGATGCAGTTAAAGGAAGAGGCAACGATGGCCAACGAGGCTCTGGTAAGTCTCCAGGTGGTTGTGTTCCTCACTCTTTCCACTGCTGAAGGTTTTTAGGAGGAGCACTGTGACTGTCCTATGGCTATTCTTAAAACTGCTGCCGGTGGACAGTGATCAGGAGGCTGGATGGGGTTGGTTTTCATCCTACTGTGGGAGGAGCACAAAGGAGAATTTGGGACAGAGCCTTGCTACAGCCAGGGCTTGGCCACAGAATGCTTTCATGGAAGGGAGGGACTCTGTGGGCCACAGCGGCTGTGAGCAGCTCGGGATTCTGCTCCAGGGATTGTAAACACATTTGGGGAGACATTCAGTGTGTTTGCTTAATGGCTGAATGTGCCTTAATTCTCAGATGAGGTCGGAAGAGACAGCAGACTTGTTGGCTGAGAAGGCTCAGATCACAGAGGAGGAGGCCAAGCTCCTGGCTCAGAAAGCAGCTGAGGCTGAACAGGAGATGCAGCGCATCAAAGCCACGGCCATCCGGACGGAGGAGGAGAAGCGGCTAATGGAACAGAAGGTGCTAGAGGCAGAGATGTTGGCACTGAAAATGGCGGAGGAGTCGGAGAGGAGGTCAGAGGGTACAACCTTGCAGCTGCCTCTGCTTTGCTTTCCAGCCCCCTTCTGACAGCTGAGAGTGGTTCGTGCCTTGACTTAGTCCTTCCAAGGCCTTGCAGCAAGGCCTCAGCCTCCTGCGTGCATAAAATAGCAAAGGGCCCCAAGGCTCAGCTGGTTTCTCTCCCTGTCTCGCTCTTTGCCACACACAGGCTGTCCCCAAGTAGGAGATGGTGCTGGTAGAGCAGTGGTGGCCCTGCTCCTGGTTTGGAGCTGGAGACCCTTCTCTGAAGTCTTCTTTGGGAGAGATGCTGTGGTGAGAGCAGCAGGGCAAGGGGCTGTTGGCTACCAGGGCAGAAAGTACCGTGGTCCTTGGCACTCTTGCATTGATGGCAGCAGTGGAAGCCAGCTCTACTTCAGGGTGATTTCTACAAACACCCTCTGCGTCCCCCAAAGTATTTGACAACATGAATAATATTTTTTCTTCCAGAAGGTACATTCCCTTTTCTCTCTTTATTCCTCTATTTACCTCCACGTCGTTGAGCTCTCCTGATCAGTTGAGAGGTCTCTGTTTCACTTTAGCTGTGAGGTCTCTCTGCCTCCTGGAGTCCTTGCTTCTTGTTAAAAACTCGTGTTTCTGTCCTTTGATGCCAGAGCCCAGCTCCCGTGGTGCTTTTGGTAGTGAGCAAGTAAAAAATCATCCTTGTTTCCTTCTGGTTGATTACTCCTTTCCATGACAGAGCTTGCTTGGTGTCAGCCCTTCTGCTTGGATGAAAGCTGTCCTTGTCCATCTCTTCTTGCCTTGGTCTCTGTCTTTTGGAGCCTCCACTCAAATTCAATCCAGCAGAGAAAGTGTCCTTCCCTCCTTTGACTTTCTCCTTGTGGGGATTCCTCGAGCCTCAAGGGTAAATCCTAGTTCTGGGGTTGTTGGACCATGTGAGCAGGCAAAGCTGTGCGCTTTTGGGGTTTTTTTCCTTTTTGAATGCAATAAATAATTGTTAGTAGAGGCCGACTTGTCAGAAAATTGCCTCTCCTCTGTGAGTCTGAGCTTAACTTTTGAAGTTCTCCCTGTTCTGGCATCTTAGCACGGCTTCTCCAACCCTTAGCCTTGCTCACTGATGCTCACACAGAGCCCGTGGCAGAGCTGCCCTTCCACAGCTTGGATTTTTGTGCTAATTAAAGCATCCCACATGTCAGAGGTTCTGGCATTACCCATTCTCAAATGATTTCTTCATTTAGGTCTTGGTGCGGGACAAATCTCAGACTATTCCACACCTACACTCTAATCCTGTTTTTCCACCTTATCGTTCCTTTTTCAACATCAATCTGATATTTGCTGTTTGCTCTTTTTCCTCGTAGGGCAAAGGAGGCTGATCAGCTCAAGCAGGACCTTCAGGAGGCTCGTGAGTCTGAGCGGAGGGCGAAGCAGAAGCTTTTGGAGATCACCAGCAAGTCGTCCTACACAGTAAGAGTTATCTGTAAGATAGTCCCCAGTTCCCAGCCCATAAATGCACCCCCCTCTAGCCCAGGGGAGTCTCATGTAGAGGGGTATGAGCTGCTCAGAACCCCATAGCAGTCTCCTTTTAATCCAGGCACCCCGTCACTTTGCTATTCTTTCCCTCCCAATTTACCCTGCCTCATGCTATAAGAGCAAGCCAGCCTTTGGTGAAATTAAAGGCAGCAAATCTTAAACCAATTTAACAACTACATCTGAGTTTTTCCCTTTGCTGGCACCTGTGGGTGTGCCAGCTCAGCCACAGCCTTTAAAATAGGGTTCTCTACTTTCCAAATGGAGGATGTCCTTATTCTTTTTAGTGGGATAAGCATTGTTCAGAACATGTCAGTTTGTTCTTTGAGCATAAACCAGACGCTGTACCTCTGTCTGCTGGAAAAAAAAACAACAAAAACTTCCTTGAAGGAAGATTATTCCATAATTGCCCATTAAGAGGATTTCACACCTTCCTCTGAAGCATCTGGTCCCGGTTGCTGCCGGGGACTGAAATACCAGAAGAAATGACCATCGCTCCCATCCGTCTGGCAGTTCTTTTCTTCCACTTCTCAACTTGTGCTGTGGGGCCTGAAAACCCCATCAAGTGCTCCCCTCCCCACAGCTCTCAGTGCCCAGTTCAGCTCCTCTCTGTCCTCAGGGGTGAAGGGGAAAGAGCTCGGCAGCTTCAGGAGCAGACTCGACAGACATACCGTATGTTGGAGTTATCAACCCACCTCGTACTGAAGTTTTAATTTATACCTACAGGTTCCTTCCCCCCTCCTCTGGAAACTGTTGAGGAGCAGGTTGAAGCAGGGCTTGAGATGAAGCCACTTTTCATCCCCATTCCCTGAAGTTCCCTGCAAAAACGTTCAGAAGCTTCTAAAAATGGTGATGAAAAATAGTCAGGTGCTCTCAGCTACGGGACACTCAGTCAGCTGGGGAGTACCTTGGTGCTTGATGAAGCTTAGCTTTGGAGTGCTCCTTATTCTACAAGTCTCTAGGATTCTGGGATCCACCAGATTCTGGGATTCCTTAATTCTGGACTTAACTTGTGCACAGGGTGGAATGTCCTCTTTGAAACTCTGTGTGGCTGCATCAGCCCAACACTGATGTTTGGGCAGCTCTTCCACATCCGTGTTCCCTTGTGCTGCTATGTCCATTCCCAGTCAAACCAGCAGAACCCTTCTAGCAAATTTAGGCCCTTTTGTGTGAATCCCAATGCAGGTGGGCACCTGTGTGGCCGTGTTCCTGCCCGCTGAGTTAAAGCCTCATTAGTGGGAATGTTGTAGGGTTGCCTGGAGCTCAGCTCCTCCTCTCCAGCTGCATCAGGTTGGAGACAATCCATGCAGAACTGCCACCTCTAGACACATGGCTGTGTCCTCTCCCTCCCCTAAAGAGCCTTGGCCTTCCTGACATGGCCACCAATTCCAGGAGGGGAGGGGACACACTTTTTTTCCTCCTGGTTAGGTTGCAGGGTCCCCTTCTGCAGCTCACACTCCTCCTGCCCCTCCATGGCTGTTATTTTTCAGGGTCAGGAGGAGGCAAGCATGACCATTGTGCCCCGTACGCAGGTGACAACACCTTGCTGGGCTCTTCCATCCTTTCTTACGCCTGTGCTGCTTCTCCCTGCCCCTGAGGACTCTCTGCTGCCTCCGTGTTTGGGGCAGGTGGGTGGGATGTGCTGAGATCCCATTCTGAAGAGCCAGACTGGGACGAGTTCACCTCCTCTGTCTCCTGCCTCCACACAGAGGGGGACCAAGTGCAGCCCCAGGGAGGAAGCCCAGAGCCGTTCCAGAAGCTGCTGTTTGGAGACTCATGTCCCTCAGGCGAATGGCAGCTCTGCCAAATGGTGCAGGATCCTAGCTCCTCTCTTCCTTAATGAGGGTATGATGCTGAGGTTGTTCTTCTCCACAGGTTGCAGGGCTTGTGCTGTGTCCTCCCCTGGCACTGAGAGCCAGGCAGGACTTTCCTCTGGGGAACAAGAACAGGAGAGGAAGTGGGGAGTGGATGGATGTAGAACCACAGAATCAGTTAAAGTGGAAAAAACCCTTAAGATCATTGAGTTGAACCATTAACCTAACTCTGTTGTAGGAAAGTAAAAACCAGTTAAGTGTATGTGTATTTCTTAATTTTTCAGTCTCCAGTTCTTATTCTTTAAAGCTTGTTTCAGTGTTTTAGACCTTGAAGCCCAGGCTGATTTTGTGATGTGACTTGTAGGTGGTGCATGAGAACCAGGACGCGGATCTGAGTCTCAGGCCGTCGGGGCTGGGAGAACAATTCGTTTTTTACTGACTTGGTGATGGCTTTTTGCCTCCTTCATTGCTTTTCGGGTACCACTCATGGAAAGGCTAAAAGCAGTCACCTCTCCTCTGCTCCTCTTGCAGCAGTCAGTGGCTGTCTCAGGTTTGCCCAAATTCTTGCGCAGCACAGTAGAGGCAGTGGCAGGGCCAGGAGTAGCAATCCCTGGGGTGGAAGCCTCATGACATGACTTGCTCTGTGCTCCCTCCATGTCGTCTGTCTCGCTCGCTCCGTCCTCCAGAGGGATGACCACTCTCAGTGTGCTTCTTGCCTCTATTAACTCACAAAATTGCTTTAATGCAGTAACAGTTCCAGGTGAGAAAACACGTAAGGGAAAAAGTCTATGTCCCCTTTATCATCCCATGTCCAGGTGACACCCCACATCCCCTGGATTAAAAATCTCTGCACCTCTGCAAGATTTGCCTGAGATTATTGCAAATGGGAAACACTTTGCTCCTGTGCTTTTCCTCTTTAGTCTTTCTTTACTCTTCCTCACTGCTGCTGCTCTCTGAATTCTCCACCAATTTTTTTCATTGCTTCATGAACGAGCGCTGCTGGGGAAAGGCAAAGAGGTGGCTGTAGGAACCCTGACAAACTGGCATCTGGAGTTAATGGTTGCAGCAACTGAAATCCCTGCACAACTGTTACTACTGTTGTTTGTTTTTGTTTTTTTTTTAAAAACAAAATCCAACCAGCTTGTTCTGAAAAAAAAAAAACCTGGAGGTTGTTTGAAGGCCATCAGGCTGGTTCTGATGATCCTGACTCCCCTGCATGGCAGAGAAGGTAGAACCTTGCATGGGAAGGGCTTTGCTGACACCTGTGTGCCTTACAGGGAAGAGACTTGAATGTCAATGGGATGCAAGTATTTAACTCAGCTAAATGCTGTGGCAGACTTCCCTCCTGGGTTTGTCCAGCCAGGGAGCAAGTCGGGGCCGAGCCCCGGCTGTTTGTGAATTCTGGGCTGGCAGCAAGGAAGGAGGCAGGTTATTGTGCAGAGTAAATCTGTCACCACCCCAGGGCTGACAGTGGTTGTAGCAGAGCTACCTGCCCACAATCCCCAGAGTATCCCAAATAGAAGAAATGAGGGAAAGAAAGACCAAGCCAGATGAAGCTCAGATCTCGTTTGTTGGGGCAGGTTCCCTCGAGCTGTCCCAACCTCTCTCTGCCACACGATCTCCTGCCATCCCCAGGTCCAGGCTGGTTTGGGCCCATTTTTTTCATTACAGAGATTCCTTAAAGCGAGAGAAGGAGCGTCTAGCAGAGAGGTGGGTGACCTTTGAGATGCCAGGCTGGAGTTTTTCATGTTTGAAACGAGGGCTAAGCATGCTGGCAGCAGTTCTGACTTGGATCTGAAGCTGCTGTGCCATCCTTGACATCCTTGTGCCACTGCTGGCGACCTCCTCTGCCATATCGCAAGAGCAGAGCAATGATTAGAGTCAGGAGGCTTTTCCTCTACTGCTAATGAGCCCATTTATTAGAGGTGTGGCTGGATTTTTGACAGAGAGAAGGGTCATTTTTGGCTTTTTAGGGGAAGATAAAACCTGAGGGCCTGGCAGCGGGGGATATCACAGCATTTTGCAGGGGGAAGAAAATCCCAAATCGTGATTCCCTGTGTTATCTCTGTATTTCCACCTGATTATAGCAGTGGTTCCTAAACACTTGGAATTGTGAAGGACTGTGAAGAGGAAAAATGTGGTGCGTGTCCCTGGACTTTGCTGGAGTCACATCCCACATTAACCCCTGGTTGCTCACGCTTTGGGGGGCAGGACTCTGCTCTCAGAAAGTGTCTCGCGTTGCCCCTGTTCCCAGCTTACACTTTTAAAATTTGATTCAATGTTAAATAACTCTCTTTTCCAAGAGACAGCTTTGTCCTGTGTTGTTTTGAGTGGTGCAGCAGTGATAAAACCTAGAACTTACAAAGTCATGTCAATAGGTTTTGAAGGCGGGTGGTATTTTGTCTTCTTTTTACCACCACCAAGAGCAGAGTCACAGAGCAGCAACAGCTCTGAGTTGGAGAGCAAATTGGGGATGGAGCAAGGAGATCTTCAGGCTGATCTGGTGCTTGGGCCACTGGGCTTGTTTGCTGTTCTGTGAATGCAGCACTTTGGAGGGCTTGGGGTCTTCTGGGTTAAAGCTGAAAAAGAACCTCATCATCTACTCTCCAGAAAGTTAGAGGCTGGTTTGGAAAAAATGAGGTTGTGAGTAGTGTGGCTTGAGGAACATAGGTGCCCCTTTGCTTTCCCCATGCAAGTGCTGAGATCCTTCCAGTTCAATGCTGCGGCAGGTAGAACACACCCAGCTCTTCTCTCTGAGGGTGGTGAGACCCTGGTTGAGGTTGCCCAGAGAAGCTGTGGCTGCCCCATCCCTGGAGGGGTTCAAGGGCAGGTTGGAGGGGGCTTGGAGCAACCTGGTGTGGTGGGAGGTGTCCCTGCCCAGGGCAGAAGGTAGGACTGGGTGGGCTTTAAGGTCCCTTCCAACCCAAACCATTCCAACCACACTCCAAGAAGAGTGTGCTGTTACCTGAGCGAGAAGCACATGAGGACCTTATTACAACTTTAGTAATTAGCATCCTTTCCTGCGTGCTCGGTGCTGCTCTGATTTTTACCTCTGTGTTACAGAACATTTGCTGTAGGAACCCTTGTGTTGCCAAAAGGTGATTGGGTTGTGCTCTCTCTCCGTAGCAGTCCATGAACTCAAGTTTGACAGCGTTGCCTACCGACCTCCCAAGCTTCAACCTCATCAGTGAGAGCCTCTCCTTTGACTTCAAGGATACCGACATGAAGAGGCTTTCCATGGAAATCGAGAAGGAGAAGTAGGTGGCGTGTGTCCAGGCCAGGGCTGGGGTTTAGAACCATAGGATCACAGAATTATCTAGGTCGGAAGGGATTTTTTTAATTCATGGAGTGCAACCATCAGCCTAACTCTGACAAAACCCCCCACTAACCCGTGTCTCTGAGCTGTATTTGTGCCTCGCTCGCGGCGGGGGGAATCGCACCGGGGCTGCGTGTGAATGGTACCTTCCAGATGAGCATCTGGTGTCAGGTGAAAGTCTTTTGGGTTCACATTTGCTGGGCCATTGGTGGATGTGGAGATGTAGCTACTGGCTGACAGTTGCTCTGGGTAGGGGGAGCTGCTGGACAAGGAGTTTAAGCACCCTGAGCCCTGCACCAACCAGTTCCTCTCAGTGTGGTTGACCCCGCTCCTCCTTAGGCTTGAATTGTTGTGTTTTAGGAAGAATTAACAGCAGCCTGGCCTCTGGTGCACCGAGCCATTGCCCTTGGCATTTGCAGAGTTGCCCAGAGAGCAGCTACATCCTGATGTGGAACACAAAGGAGTCTGTGTGAAGGTCCCCTGTTAGGGCTTTAACCGTTTTTTCTTGGAATCTGTGTCATGTTTATATATAAAAAGTGTGCGCAAGCAAGTTTGGATGAGCTTTGATCTCGTGTTTTCCTGAGGGTGTAAGCACAGCCTTCAAAATTACAAATTTAGCCGAAATCAAAGCAGATCAGATTTTAATCTCAGGAGTAATATCGTGCTTTGTTCATTGATTGGGTGGTAGATCAAAGCCAGAAGGGCTCTGCCATAGTCCTCTGGCCAAAACTTCCTGGGGCTGGAACGAAACGCCCCTGGATCCCAGAGGGTGGGTTATTTTGTCTCTGCTGAGTGTCCTTTCCCCTGAATGAAATAACAGACCTCTAACGCTAAAAGCAGAGGTTAAAAACTCTTCCTAAAGCCTGAAGGGAAAAGATAGAAGCCGAAAATAACAGGATAATTCCCAGTTCTGTCCCCAGGTTGCTAACTAGGTCATCCCACGCTCCTCGGCAGGAAGAGCTTGGCTCTGCCAAACGCTGGGAGCAATAGTGGGCTTTTGCTGACTTCTCCAGGATTGTTCCCCTTCCTCAGGTGCTGAGATAAACTTCGCCACAGATTTTAGCACCCTGAGAAGGTTCTCATTAGTCTGGTGGTACTTTTGAGCCGGGTCTCGGTGTTTAATCACAAGTACAAGGCTGGCACCATGTGAGTTTTCTCCAGTCGATGCTTCATTGTGGAAGGCAATCCTGAGAATGGCTGGGTCTGGGTATTTTTCTTTCTTTCTTCCTTTTTTTTTTTTGTTGGGAGAACTTTCTCTCTTCTGGGGATGCTGTGTGTCTAAAATATACCTGATATTTTGGGGGCAGTGCTTGCTCCCACACAGTTTACAAGCTAAATCCCTCTAAAATGTGAGAAGTCAGTACATCGGGGTCTTTCCTTCCTGGAAGAATTTGTGCCTTTGAGTTTGGGAGCTGGGTTTGAGAGAGAATAGAATAGAGTTGGAATAGAGCAGGGCTGCTTAAAAGGGTGTCTCGTGGGCTGGAACTGTGGAATGTTGACCTGTGTCACGGTGCAGCTTCACTCAGAAACGGGGGAGACCTACAAATATCAGCCAGCAGCTCTAGTTTGACTTTACTTTTTTTATAGCAACATAACTTCTGAGGTTTGTTCTTGGGTCAGCTCTCCAGGTCCTCTTTTTAATAGCAAACAAATCATTCCTTGAATACTTGACTGTGTGCTGTAAACTAACGCTGTCAGACACGCTGAAAATGATGAAGATAAGGGTTTGCTGTTACAATTCTGTTACCGGCTGCCTCCGTATCGTGTCAAGCACAGTCCAGTACTAACCCAAGCCTTATTTTGTATGTTCTAGGGTAGAGTACATGGAGAAAAGCAAGCACCTGCAGGAGCAGCTGAACGAGCTGAAGACAGAAATCGAGGCGCTGAAGCTCAAGGAGAGAGAGACTGCTCTGGATATATTGCACAACGAGAATGCCAGCCGAGGCAACAGCAAGCACAACACTATTAAAAAGGTATCGGAGGGCTCCAGTTTGTATCTCGCCTGATGAAATCCTTTAAAACCAACCCTTCCATTTGGTTTAGCTTTTTGCACAAGTTGTTATAATAAAACTGTTTGATCTAGGCTTTTTTTTTTTTTCCCCCCCCGGCTGCTTAGCTTTGAACTGAGGCGCAGGGAGTTGCAGTTCTGGTGGCTCCTGGTTATTTGCCACAACCAAACCTTGCCTTTTCAGTGCTGGGTGAAGGGATGGGAAGGTCTGGAGGCTCCAATGTCTTTCTGAACCTTAACAAAAGCTGTACAGAGATGCTGTTAGAAGGGATCTGCTGCCCTGGTCACCCCAGGAACAGGAAAAGTCCCACCTGCCTATTGCAGCCATTCCCTGGAGGCACTGCAAGAACACAGTCTTGAGCTTGGCAGGTGAATAATAAGGGCAAAAATACTCCTGACTTAGTAGATTTTTAGTAGAAAAAAGCCAAAAAACTCATCCTCTTATTTTCTAATCTGTTCTCAAGTAACCTGTAGCACAGCTTCAAATACTAACAGCAAAATCTTTTGCTAGCAGGGCTTGTGTGGGGTGTCTGCTCCCTGTGCTGTGGACCCTGGAGCTGCTCAATAAAGAGGCAAAACAAACCACCCTCTGGCATCCAGGGGCATTTCATTCCAGCCCCAGGAAGCTTTGATGGTTGAGACAAATAACTCAACCAAAAAATTAAGGTGGTGGGGTCTGCTAGCCCAGGAGTCACAGCTGCAGTGTCACAACAAAACCCCTTCTTTATTTTTACATCCAGTCCTTTTGCTTAGTAGCTCGGCTGTTTCCCCAGCTGGGCTCAGTGTAACGAGGGGCTGGGGGCTTATCCGTGGTGGGATGTACTGGTCCATCCTGCTCGCCTGCAAAGGCTTTTCCCTTTATGTCCTTGGCTGGCTTTGTATCCTTGTAAAAAAATAAAAAATAAAAAATAGGGAAATCTGTATGGCACGGGATGCAGGTTGTGGTAACAACTCCCAAGTTTTCCAAACAAATCCTTATCTCTTTACTACTCCCTGCTGAGAGTTCTATCTGAAAGGACTTGAAAATATTTGGTTCACACCAACTTTCGCAGCTGGGAGTTTATGATTGTTGAATTGGGGCAGGAAAATGAATCTTGGTGGGTCTTGCTTCCCAGTTTCCCAATTCTAGCCCGGAGCTATTCCGGTTCTGTCCCTCCAGAGCGGAGAATATAAAAAAATCTTCACAGAACCCTTTTGTCACTGTAGAATCTGAAGCCATTTCTGCTCCCAGCAGGCTTTGTCTCTGTGCTCAGGGTCTTCAGTTTAAACAGAAAATGCTAAATTTTCACTTCTGACGGAGAGAAGTTCATAGAGAGCTGATGGTCCCATTTGTCTCACTTAAAGAAGGTGGTGGGGGCATCATTTTGATGGCTGTCAGGGCTCACTGCTGTAATTGGGGCTGTGCAGTCTGTCCTCATTGCTGTGAAGCTGGAGATGTGTCCTGTGTCCCCCCCCCGTCCCCCCAACTCCTTCAGGAGGGGACCGGGGCCACCCAGCTCCTGGGTCTCAGCTGGAGGAGCAAAGGCTTTTAAACAACACCCTGTTAGTGGAGCACATCAGAATAAAATTCCTGCTTTTGTTCCTGCCCCCGGGAAGCCTGGAGGGCTTTTGTCTTGGTTGTGCTGGAAGGGGAAAGGCAAGGTGCTGGCAATGGGGCAGCACTTCAGTAATACCACCCCTCTGCCCCCCCTGGAAGCCACTGATCCCTTCAGGGCTCCGGGCAAACTGTACAGATTGCACACATGACATTACTCCTATCACAGAGGATTTTTTTTTTTTATTATTATTATTATTTTTATTTTGTTCGTTTTATTTTGCTGGTTTAGCCTCAAGCCCAGGGCAGAAGACCTATCTGCATTTGAGACTTCCAAGTAGGTTATTCCAAGGTACTCTTGGCGTGGGTTGATGGGATCACCGGCTGTAATACTAACCTGTGCATGAGCTTGCCTGTGACATGCACTGCTCTATCCATCTCCCATTGCTGCCCTACACCCCTATATCCCTACACCCTACACTGCTCCATACGTACCACTGGGGCAGCCCATACACACCACCAGGCTGGCAGCACCCACATCATGGGCAGCCCCCCCTGCCTGGCTCCCCTTCCCTCCCTCTGTGGCATTCACAGCCTCCCTGTCTTCATTTTTGTACTTGATGCTCCGTGCTGGGAAGCTTCTTTTTTGGCAGAAGTTGAGTTGGCAGCATCGGGGGGGGGGGGAGGAAGGGGGAGGGGAGTGCAGGCCTAGATGCTTAAATGATTAAACATGCCTGTTTTTGTGCTGCTGCCGGTGGCTGGGAATCTATTGGAGGTGCAGGGTGGCCTTTGAAGATTCCTTTCATGAAGTAAACCAGGGCCTTTCCCCTTGTTGGCTGCGGAAAGAAATTCAGGATTTAAAAAGCAACCACCAACCACAAACCCCCATCTCTTCTTTGCTGCCAAAACTGTCAAAACAGGCTCAAAACGTCCACCTCTGCCCTGGAGCGGCGCGTGGGCGCATTACTGGTGTTTGCCTGTTGTAAAAGCAGGGCAGGAAGGTGTCTGCAGGTAACCTTCAGGCAGGGTGATGCAGGGAGAGCTGGTGGTCCTTGTCACCCCTGGGGACACCGACTGTCAGAGCTGCTCTCCTTCCTGCCTGCGGTGTCTCTGCCCGTCCCCCGCCTCCTTCGGCGCGACGGTGACTCTTGCTCCCTTAACACCACAGCAGTTTCCTCTGAGGATTTGCCCTCTCCTCTGCAGGGAGGCTGAGTTTGGAGAAGCTTTTTTTCACTCTTTCTTCCGCCGTGGTTCTCGCACACCCACGGGGTTTAGAGGGTTTGGGGAGGTGGCACGGAGGGGAGAAGCGGGGGCAGCACTCGGGAAGGTGGGTGGCAAAGCTGGTGGTAACTGCCTCAGGAAAAGGCTGCCTTAAAAGTTCCTCCAAGGGCTTGCCCAGCCCTGCCTGCCTGGGGAGAACGTTCAGCAGACTGCAGAGCCATGTCCCACCAGCTCTCGAGCTCCGTAGCAGAGGCAGGAGGATGCTTTAGATGCAGAGTCCTCCCTGGCCCATCCCCAGGCATGATCAGCACAGGTTTTGTTCTGGTCTTGAACAGGCTGGCCCTTTAAAGACTGCAGGCAGCGCTGTAAATCACTCAAATTTAGGGTTCTGTGCTATACCTTAAACTTGGACATTCTTGGTGAGGTGCAGGTGTTCCCAAGATGGACTGCTCTTGTCGTTAAGCATTCCTCGGGGAAGAGGGGGGACACAACACAAGAAGGACGTGGACCTATTGGAGCGGGGCCAGAGGAGGCCCCGGAGATGCTGGGGGGGCTGGAGCC
>BJBW01012170.1:0-13594 GCA_004320125.1 Scolopax mira
TTTTTTCTGTTGAATTTTGCAGTGCTATGCTTACAGTGCAGAATTGTCGTTTTACCTATATTGTATGTCAGTGTCCTTTTGTTTCCTTTCCAAAGGGCTGTGTGTGAAAGGCCAGGTAAGCTGCTTCTGATGGTTTATTTATTTAGAAACATGCACAAATACAAAGATAGTTGGGCAGATGATGTGCCCGAACAAGTTATAACTCCAAAAATAGATGTTTTAGGTTGAGCGTCACGCTGATAGCTTGGGTTTCAACTGCTTTTTTTTGGCTTTCTTCCTTCCTATCGCTGAGTTTCTCTCTCCTTCATCTAGTTTCTTCCTACAGTTCTTGGCTTTTCTTCCTGTTAGCCTGTCAATGTCAGTGGGAATTTCCATTAAGTTACTGTAGTTTGAATACTGCAGCCTCGTCCTTGTTCTCTTGGATACAGGGAAGACAAACACCGAGAGGCTGATTCACCTTTTTTATTTCAGTTTTATTTCAGGTCTGTAGGCATCAGCGTAGATATTTTTGACCCACAGTCTTTGGGATGAAAGGACAGTCAGGCCTGTGGTCCTCAGCAGCGTGCAGTAACGTGAGGATTGTGCATCCTCCCTGGCACCAGGAGACACCAGTCTGGTTTGGTTGGGGCGCTCATGGGTACAGTTGCATCCAACTGGGAGTCATGAAGGGTGTCCCCAGCCCTGCACCCATCTTCAGACTCCCAGCAAGGGCACATCAACTCAAAATGCCTTGTCTTTAAAACATCTGTCCTACCTTGTACGTTTCATGCAGCATTAGGTTGTGTTGAAAGACATCAGCATTAATTCTGTTGTGCAAAAAAACCCCAAACAAACAGTGACCTTTTTTTTTTTCCCTACTAGATAAAACCATTGTTTTTGTTTTTCACTTTCTGTTTTAAAGGGTCTGGCTTGTTTTATCTTGAATCCAATGTCTCAGCGTGGCTTTTCAGGGAGAGGAGAAGGCTACCCACAAAAAACCTGCTGTGACACTAGTTAAAGCTGTTCCTCTTGCCTTGGTTACTGGTGGTTCAGCAGAAAACCAAGACATGCATTTCAAAAATACACCATTGAGATGCGTCTACATTCTTGAACGCCAATTTTGCAAGAAATCTTTCTTCTGGCTGTAGACTTTTGCGTGCTTTTCCTAATTGCTTGCTCACCTTCATGATGTCCACAACCATGGATTTATGTGTCACACCCAGCCCAAGGCTTCCTGCAGAGGACAGTTTGGGACAGAGTGGGAGAAGGAAATCAAAGTGTTTGGGTTTTTAAATCCTGCGTTGCCCAAAGGCAGAGATTCCTGACTGGAGCTGTGAGACTGGGATGTGAATGACGTGCATTGTGAGCAGAACCTCCTCCTGGGATTGCTCTGGTCCTCTCAAAATGCAAACCCAGCCTGCAGTCAGTTAATTATTTACATTGCACATAGAAACTCTCTTTAGGACTTTATCATAGTTGCATACTTCCTTTTATGTTAATACAGATTTCTGCTCCTGGAGGCTGAGTGTGTTTTGATTTTCCCAGAAAAAGAAAAGGGTGGTTATTTTTAGCACAAGCCTGCTTTCCAGGTTTCATCACCATTTTTCTAAATGGCTCCTCACGAATGTGGCAGCAGGTTTTTGCCTCTGTGCTCTTAGGATATACGTGTGTTGCTTTTTGTAAGAGTTGATCTAAATCCTGTCAAATCCTTCCTAAAGGTGTGGTTAAGCTCCTTCAGTTCATTAGCCATTTCTCATGAGTAATACTCCTGCTACAAATAAATATCTTCATCCAGACAGTGACAGATAAGAAAAGCATGCCTTCTCCTCAAATGGCAGCATTCTTTGTTTATTGTAACTCATGTTCCCTAACTAATGAGCAGGAAAATCTCGTTAAATCAAGCTTGATGTCATTATAGGTTAAATAGTGCACCCAGGATTTTTAATTTAAAATATTTGGGAGCCTTTCTAAAATTTCAGTGAACATAGGCATGGATTAGTGCATGAAATATAAAAGATTTTGCATGGAAATGATGTATGGTAATAATTAAATAGTAATCAAAGAATAAGATTTCTTCCACATGAGGTTGAAAGTCTTCTGGGATGGTTAAGACTTCAGAAATTAATAAATGCTTTTTGGTGGAATAAATGTGTTTGCTAGTTGCTCTTTCCAGTCTAGCATTATTTTCTCTAATGACCTTTTTTTTTTTTTTTCCTTTTTCCTTACCCACCTTTTGGTAAAAACTGGATAACAATCTGTGGCTGGTTGTAAAATACAGCTTTATAACATCAGAAAATTGCTCAGGAAACATAATCCACTGATTTAAAAAGAACAAATCTCAAGCTAGCTACAGTGTAAATGACTGATAAATCAGATGCAAATTTAAGGCCAGGAAAATATCTTCTGTCAATAACACTGCATATTTCATGTCAAAGTGTGTTGACAGAGACAGGCTTATGTATAAAAGTCGCATCAAATTAAGTTTAAGAAGCCAAAACTGAGGCTTTGTATTTTTTTTCTCTTCTTCCTTCCTTCCCTTCCTTCTCTTCCCCCCTAGTGAACATTACTACCAGTTCAAAGTGATAGCACAGGTTTGCTTCTCACAAAAAGAGCAGCTGCTCACAGGCATTAGGCTTCTCATGTGTCTTTCCAGCCTTCATGATTTGGGTTTTTTGTTGGTTTTTTTTTTTTTTTCTCCAAGCACCTTCGCACGTGCTCTTTGCTATTTGCTCGTGTGACTTCATATTTATATTCTCTGCGAGGTAGAATGTATTTTGCATAAAAGTCAACAATCTTTATCCTCGGCCTCCAAAAAAAAAAATTGTTCATGCTACATAATAGTTCTCAGTAAGTAGGTGCTTTGCAAATATTTGGTTAGCAAAGGAATGATAAGTGAAATCCAGCCTGCCTTGGCAGTAGCAGACATTAGAGCTGAACTAGTTGCCCTTGGCTTTGCTTGGAATTAACACAGGGAAAAAGGTGCTTTAAGGGCATTATCTTACGGCCACTTGACCCTGACAACATCAGTCTGGACTGGATCTCCATCACAGTAAGTGCAGCCAAGCCTCAGCTCATGGTATTCCCATCGTCTGTTGAATTCTGCTCTGAGTGAATATTGCTGTTCTGATGCTTTATTAATAGTTGCAAAATCTGTTTAGAACTTTAACGATTGCCGTATATCTTGAGGCAGACTAAAGTGAAATCCTTCAATCTATGTAATACCTGTCTGGGGAAGACCAAAGTTTTCTACAGGAGGAATGGAAGAAGGAAAGTGAGAAATGACTTAGGTGTCTGCTTGTAAATTGGGAGTTACTGAAGGCTGATTTTGGTTGGAGTGACTGAAGGAGAGGAGAGAGGGGGTTAAGAGGCTGGTGACAACTGGGTGTGAACACTTTGGGTCCCTCTTGGGGGGACATGGGCTGGTAAGGGACTCTGGCAGTTTGGATCATGGATTGTCTTTACCCTTGTGAATAGGAACTGTTTGATAGCAACAGAAAGAGGAACCAGTCTGAAAGGCAAGTAGCTGCTGGGGAAGTGTCTCCTGCTTGGTTTGGGGGTGGGCTGTTTCATTTTTAGTGAAAACACACAAGCTTTGGGAGTGCTCCCACCTCACTGAACGCCAGGTTTGCTTTTTGGGTTTGCTGCGTGCCAGGAGATATAATGTAAGCTGGGTACATAAACCTACTGTTAAAAAGCACTTTGTTGCCAAATTCAGCCTGCTATTCAGATACATTAGTCGTGTAAGGAAAGAAGGCCATCCCTAACTCCAAGTAAGATAGAAAGCAAGTTACAAGAATTTCTTTATTGAAACAATTTACTTAATGTTTCGGATATTATTTTCTTCTTTATTGCACTAAATGCTTTCAATACACTTTTAAAGTGTTAACAATGAAGCAGATGTTTTAAGGACAAATTATGCTTGTAATTTTATCTAGCTTCTATAAAACAACAAATACAGTAATTTGTGAACTCAGAAACATTTTTACTTTAAGCACTCTCAAAGAAAATTAAAATGACCAATTGTATAACAGTGGGTTAGATGCTGTTAAAGAGCCACATAAGCTTTTTAATAATTTTATTGCAAATGCATTTCTTCTCTCTCTCTCTCTCCAAATGGAGCATTAAGTCCTTCTCACGGTCTGGACTTTTCACTTCCTCCAGAGCACTCATTAAACCAGAGTTCAAATATCTGGTGCCCTGAGATGGTGTCAGGAGCTGAAAGAGAGATTATTGCATGATGTTAGTTTTAGCAAATTGTTCCTTTTTTATTATTATTTGAAAGCAACAAAGCCAACCTTACAGCTGGTGACAGTTTGTGGGGTAGAGGTTCTGAAAGGGAAATCAGACAACAGTAGTTTTAATATAATTATAACACTCTTTCTAGCATTTGCTGTATCAGGAGATTCTTTAAATATCAAAATTCATACTTTCTAAAGTTAAAGCTTTTCCTGTTTTATGTCACTGGCTTTTTAATAATTTTCTTTGTCTGTAAGACCTGTATCTGTTATGGGAAAAGAAGATTATTGGTTTGCAAGGTACCACTGGTCACAAGTAAATTCAGTACTTAATGCTAACTTAATTACATAAGTATTTGCCTAATATCTGCTGTGGATTTTTATTTTGATTGTCACTGACAGAGCTTTCGTAGGAAAGATATCTCAACAGCAATGAATGCTACTTCAGTTTGAAAACTTCGACCTAAATAAATCTCCATTGGTAATATTTGCCTTCATATTCAAACCTCAATCAGAACGATTGTCTGGCAAGCTCTTGGGAGTACAGATTTCCCCAAATTGAACAAAAGTCAGTGGAAGCTGTTTCTGTTGGGCTCTCCTGAAAAACAGACCAGAAATACTCTAAGGTGGGAAACCAAAAATCCATGGCAGGTTGGGTGCTGAAGACACAGGTGTCCTAATAGGACTTGGTTTCTGAGAAGCAGAGCTAATAGACAGGAGCTGCTATGGGTTTTCAATTTGCTGGTGGAACCATGCTCCTTCTAAAACAGCTCCTACCCCATGTCTCCAGCTCACATGAAATAAGTAAGCTACAATGGCAAAAGTGCCTGATAGAAGCCTTCCAGTACCTTCGTGAAAGGGGCCTACAAGAAAACTGGAGAGGGACTTGTTCCAAAGACATTTAGCAATAGGATGGAGGGGTTACTATTTTAGTTGATGGTATCTGTGTTAGTATTCGAGGTCACTTGCACCAGCCAGGGCCATATGAGTCTTCTTTACTGCATGGAGTTTACACGTTGTGGTCTAAAACATTTCTTTTTATCATCTTTTCTTTTTTTTTTTCCCCTCTGGAATATGGCCCTAGAAAAACAACATATTCCTCATGTTGTGCCAAGTACAGCTCTCCTGAAAATTTGCTTTAGTTGGTCGTCTTGCCTTCTGGGCTCATCTACTACTAGAGAGTAGAAGTGGGAGGGAGACAATGCAGAAAGCCTGAAGACAAGAAGATGTTATTGCACTGCTGGCAACCTTCCTGTGTTTGAAACCTCCAAAGAAGCCTTCAGTCTAAGGAAGAAAATGAGCGATGAGTGTCAGAAAGATAATCTTCGTAACCGAAAGCTCAGCAGAGCTTTTAGTTTTACTGCTGTTTGAATTCAATTTGTGAAGTTTGTGATATCAAGTTTGCTGGTTGATAAAGAGCTTACTGATGATCTGAAGGTCATACCTAACTGCAACTGTAAGCCTAGGCAAAGATAGTCACTTCAGAATTTATTAAAGGTATTGAATTTTTAAGTTCTACAAATGTGGGCTTGAGTTTTTCTTTTTATACTTACAGTCACTGGAGTAAATGTATTTATTATTTTTTTCTTATATCTGGGGGACCAAGATAGGATACCTCTGTTTTGCATTTGATAAATAATGCAAAACTTGGCTTGAGCTTTCTTTTGTATTGAGAGAGTAAATTTACCTGGGAAAAATTTGCAAACTTGTCATACAGACTTGAATTAGAGAATGACAATGTTTTAAGACTTAAAAAGAAATCTAAATGCTTTTCTTTGCAAGGTTGTTTTACTTCTTCGGTCTGGCTGAGGCTTAGTCATGGCAGCTCTTAGCCAAGCATTCAGAATTATTTAGTTTTCTTCAGTACTTCTTAGCAGTTGTACATATTCTTGCTGTGAATAGATAAAATTCTGTTTACTTGAGAATTAGAGAAATCTCATCCATTGAGATTCCAAGGTAGCACGAAACAAAAAAACATGTCAAACAAGACTCTCCTTAAGTGAACCTGTAGAGCTCAGGCAAACCACTACAGCGAATTTTAAAGTAGAAGTTTAAATTTAAATGGAGTTTAAATTGATAACTGATTTTTGGTTTCATATAACCAGTTTTCTTTTTGTTTTACACTTGTATTTAATGGTGTGAGTGCTGTCTTTCTAAGGTACACTCTGTGCCCATCCCCTCTGAAGATTCTTGACAGTGGACTGGCAGCCAAGAATTTGTTTTTTAACAAAGAGGTCCCTTTTTTAAATCACTTGTGTCAAGCTACATCTGATAAATTGCGAAGCAACACACTAAATGGGCATTCTTTTACCTAAGGTAAATAAAAAAACCACTTAAATATCCTGAATCCACAAAGTGGAAAATAAGTTAATCAAACCAATTTTTATACTTGACATCGTAATATTTTTTTTTAAACAAAGAAAGTATTATCTGAAGACTATGATCAGTTCAACTCATGAACGTGCCTTAAGATTTCAAAACTAGATCTTGTCTTCCATAACATTTTTTAATTAGGAGACCAGAAAAGGAAAACAAGTCCCTTTTGCTTTTTTGACTCCCAATTGGTTTCTCAACTCTGAATGACCTGCCTGTTCAACTCTGTTAGCTGAATGAGCAGAAGTGAAGAAAATATCCTGCCTGTACCTGAAAAACAAGTTACTTACCCAAAGCTGGTTTTGCAGTTCAGCAAAATAATTTTTTTAAGTACTTAAATGTTGGCAGCAAAAATAAATGTCAAAATCGGGTTTTGTGCATGAAGTCCAGTCACTAGGGCTGTTATGTCTCATTTTATGATATGTTTTACAGGGTATTGAACTTAAAACTTAATTTAAATTTCAAAAATGCATTTTTGTGTCTTTATTTACTTTGTAATAACCGAATGTAAGGCTGCTGGCAGAGCTTCCAAATTGAGGGATTTTAGCTCAAAAACCTGTTGTGTAGTCCTTTTAAGCTAAGGAATTGCAGAAAGAAGCATTTCTCTCCTGCTTTTGCTCTGCTGCCACCTCGCAGTGAGTGGGACTGGCAGGTTGGGTGTTAGCTTTGGTTCATCACGCAACCAACCACGCGCCCATGTAGGTCAGATGAGGAAAAAGGATGGTTGAAACGCAGAGAAAAATGGGGAAGATCAAAAGTGCTGGTTGTGGGGGTGATGTTGGCAATGCTGACTTGTTTGAAGCATGAGCCTTTATATGTTTTTCTGAAAACACCTGTGGCTCACTGAACCTGTTTTCCTCTTAAGTTCTTTCTTGTAACTGGGTAGAGGTGTCTCTTCTAGATTTCCCAAAAAACGCTCCAACATTAACAGTGCATTTTCAGTTAAAAGTTGTATAAAATCATGAATCCTTCCATAAATAATTGTGGGGGAATGCAAGAAAAAATGCCTAAGCTTGCAAGCTTGAAATAGATACTTTTAATCCATTGTAGGCGTTTTTTTATCTTTCTTGATGGCAGGAAAATGACAGACACGTTCGTTAAGGTGCTGCAGGCTGATTCCTCGTGGCTTGGATGGCCAGCACCTCACCCTCCAACCACTCCACCTTTCTGACACTGTAGAGATTAATTAACAGTAGAAATTAATTGCTGTCTTGTGTGCAGGAAGTCGAGTCAGTAGCGCAGGTTACTATTATTTTATGATGCATTTTACAAGTCATGGCAACTTTTGGTCTCGGTCTCCTTGAGAAAAATGGCAATAGCTTTCCCTGTGTGTTTCTCTTTAGGCTTATAGTCAAATCAAAACTAAGGGCAGTGTTTCCTTTTTAACGTTGTTTTTCAAAAAATGTTTCTTAGTAAGACTGCAAATGGTAAAAAAGAGTATGTGTGCTCGGAGGAATGCGGAGGGCATGGGGGTGCGCATTCCACATCGCCCGTGCCGGTGCCGTGATGCAAAGCAGCTGCGAGGCCAGTGAACTGCCTCTGCTCCCAAAAATACCACTCGCCTTGATACTACGTGGTTTCAGATTTTCCCAAATGCAGTGCTGTGCTCGCGGTGGGTGCATTATTCAGAACTCTTAGTTTGTTTTTTAATTTGCCTTGGAGAATTTCCGATATTAAGATTAGCGGTGACAGTCGAAAATGCGTGTTGGTAGCTCAAGGCTTTTTTTTATTATTTTTTATTTTTATGTCTGTGTGAAATATTTTTATCTGTATATGAAATTCTTGCTTAAGGGATACATTAAATCTGTTAAATGTTTTTAATTTGGATTTTTCGAGTTTGGAGAGGAAAAGGTCACGCAATTATATTACGTTGCTTTTAACAAAATATATTTTATTTCACATCAAGGCATAAAAAAAAAAAATGTTTTCCTCAAGCTGTTTAATCATTTCAACGTCCAGGTTGATCGGGGTAGAAGGGTGATGGGACTTGAGAGCCAATGAGGGAGGCCAGGAAGGCTTTCCAGGGTTATGAAATAGCAGGCAGTCGTTTAAATAGTCGTTTAAATGAACACTGCAGTTGTTCTATCTGGGCAGTTAATACCTGAAAAGCAATGATAATAAATTTAATGAAATTTGTATACAGCATTACTGCCAAAATAAGCTGGGATTCAGTGTGGAAAAAGGATATCCAGAGCAGAAGCAGAACCTGGGTCATTGTAAACACACCAGAATGCTGTTCTTTCCCAAATACCAAACAAATGGCACGTAAATGCATGGCAACAGTGGCAAGAAGCTGCAGTGTGTGTGTGTATATACATATATATATGAATAAATGTGTATTTTAAATTTATATATGTGAATGAATGTCTGTTTTTATTACATCTGTCAGGAGGGGAGAATAGCACATGTTTACAGACTATATTTGAGAGAACAAAGATTCCTGCCTCAATGGCCACAGAAGAGGGGACAGGAAAGTGCTAAAACAGTACTTGAGCAATCCCGAATGGCTGATCCGTTAGCCTGACCTTGGGCATCACACCTGCTTGGAAGTTGAAAAATTACATGGTGAATACAGCCAGGATGCATCAGGGAGGTAAATGAAGGGATTTCTCTAAACCAAGGAAATACAGTACTTACTGTACCCATTTGGACTAAGAGTAGGGTATTTTGCATGGTGCTGCACAGAAAATTATTACTTTTCCTGGAGGATATACACTGCGAGCTGACAGATGGTTGTAGCTGAAGGTTAAGGTGTGCTGGCAGACCAAGTTCGGTAAATACTTGTAGTGTGACCTCTGTGTACTTGCTTCTGGTGTCACTCGTGGTCAGTTGTTAACTTCATAAATTAGATTTATATAATGCAAATGCTTCTGTTTTCAGAAAATTTGCCTCATGGCTTCAGCCTTCACCCAATCCGTAGCCAGAAATGACCAGAAGGAATCGTGTTTTAATGTCATCTTTAGACAAGCCAACAATTTCCTAAATAATAAATAATAATAAAATTTTAAAATTTAATTTATTTAAAATAAATTTCCTAAATAAATAAATAATATTTGTGAGGTTGGAACGTGTGACAGCACATTGAAGCAAAAAAAAAACCTGTTGGTCTTCCTTCTTCTTAAATAATAATAATAACAATGATGATGATAATAATAATGTGAAATACAATATTTTTTATATGCCAGCATAAAAATAACAACAACAAAAATGTTTTCCACATTTGTTATTGCTTCTGAACAATAATGAAGCCCATCTGATGCCTTAAATTGTTGCTTTATGGTATGTTTTCTGCCGCCATCCCAGTTTGTTGCTCTTAGGCAGGATGCCCTTAAAGCCTTCCTCTTTACTAAGCAGCCCAGTTATATGTGTTATATGTGAAATGGTTCCTTAGATTTCCTTTCCCATTCTATTTTGCCTTTCTTTGTTGAAGACATTTGTTTTCTATTGAATTTCTTTTTGCAGTTACAGGCTACAGCATCTCTGTTCAACTGCTTACTGGAATTTTATATTTAACTTCATGGACTTGTTTTCATTATTCAGAAAACTTAAACTTGAAAGATGTGATCTTAAAAAAACTGTTATAAGAGATGAGCATCATTTAATAGATTCCTTTAAGTCTGTTGGTTGGTTGGTAGATTTGGTTGTTTTCAAAATCTGAGTAACATGATTCATGGAACATAAGTGTAATTTTATTTCATTTTGTTCCTACTTGTGGAACTATTCTTCCAGGGTCCACAATAGATCATTTAGAAAATCAGCAGAATACTTATCCGTGTGTTGTGTATTACTCTGTATATAGAATTGAACTTATTTTAGTTAAAATTTTATGTTATAAAGAAATACTTGGTGCCTCCTAGCATCCTGCTCTCTTTAGATATTTTCTTGTGAAGCTTTCAGGACAAAGACAAGTGAACTTAATGTTGCCAGATAAGTTTTGTTCTTTATCTAGAAAAATACAGACTAGATTTTATCAGACCTAGTGGCAAGTATTTAGTATTTGTATTTTAAATCAGTATTTCAAACAATAGCTGAAGATATCTGTGGCTACGGCTATGAAAGATTGTATTAAAGTGCGTTAACTTCCCAGTACACAAGCTGAAGTTTAATAAAGTTTAAAATGTTCTTTTATCATTTCTGTGGCAAGCCCACTTGCTAACAGCTTGCAAATTGTTGTCTGAGCTGTGTGCCTCGTCTTGTTTTCTTCTCAACCATTCCATTAGCAAACAAGGATGAGCTCATCTGTATTGTGTGCATCACAAGGACTTCCATTGCTTTACAGTTTCCTAATATGCCGTTTGCTACTCAGACTGGTTTGCATGTCAAAAATCTCCACTACAAATAAGTCCCATTTTTATTACTCTATTTTCCATGCCATTAGCATGCACTAGTATTTTTACACACTATTGCATTTGTCCTAGCTTTTGGGGAGAGCGGGGGATTATCATGACAGGCATTATATCTGAGCTGCTTAATTTATATTTGGTCTTTGATTATTTGGCACATTACGAAGCGCTAATTTTTGCGCTCATTGAAAGGTGTAAGCAGATTCACAGGAAGTTAAACCAAATCTGTAGAAATGTGGCTTTATGCTTGTCTGACATCATGCAGCAGATGTTCTGGATTTTTTTAGGCTGTGCCAATGTCCAAGACAGAAAGACTTAAAAATTTGCATCAAAACATTTGTAAAGGGAATGGGATTTTGGTGCTTTTGTTGTAGGTTCCTTAAACCCTGTCAGTTGAAACTCTCTGAACAGGAGGGATAGACAAGCTATAAAATCATTCATTTGGATTTCACACCCTGATATTCCAAATTTAAAAGTTAACACCTAGAAATGAATGCTCTTCAAAACATGGAGTTTTGGGGGTTTGTTTTTTTTTTTTGCTCTGTTTTGGGACTGTATTTGGTATGTCACAATATCCTGTTCAGAGCTTTCTCGGGCATGTCACAATATCCTGTTTTCCACATGGATGCATGTACTGCAGACCTTCCCTCCCCAAAGATATCCTTGTACAGCTCAAAACGGCAACTAAAAAGTCTCGTGAAAACATCTGGGGTTTGCTGGGAAAATTTTTAGTTTGGTTTTTTTAATTCAAATCCAGACCATAAGACTTCAGAAAAGTCTTGCTGTTCTTTTCGTAAAAAAGTAAAGAAGCTGTAATTGATGTGTTCATTTCTCAGAATTTCTAAATCCGTGAAGTGTGTTTAATATTTGTGCAAAGTATTTCAGATATTCTGTGTTTAGTACTTTGGAAAGAGTACGTATTTTTACATTAAAGTGATTTAAAAAACATTTGGTTCAATTGGGCCTACTTTTTTACCATCAGATTATTCACTTTCATTGAAAGCCAGCAATCTAATGACAGGTATTACCTGAACTGTAAAAACATAAAGCTGCTCTAGGAATTACTGTTAGATGTCTTGAGACATGTAAACCTTCAACACCATTACTCTGACAGCTAGTTGGGCTTTTATGTTGGGTTAGAGTTTTTTTGTCTCCGAATACCTTAAATTAAAATGATCCTCAAACTCAGAGAAAATGAAATACTTTACTCTGGGTTTGTCTTAGTCATATAATTACTTATATAGGAGAAGTCTCCTATGCTATTTAAACTCATAGCACGTTGTGTAGTTAAATTAAAAAAAAAAAATAAGTCTGGGTAGATATTTTTTACCTTGTGCTTTTAAGGAAAAAAAGAAAAGAGATGAATTTTTGTGTGATTGAAATGATGAAAACCTCATTTAAAACAAATTAAGGAGTATTTTGCTGAACTGATTTATTTCTCTACAGCAGAACTTAGCTTAACCTTTTATTTCTCTTGCAAGAATGGCTTTGAATGTAATTTAAACTGTCAAATGACATTTATCAAATGATGGGTTTGCCCCGTAACAGGCAAATGTCTTCCACAAAATTGATTAGCTGCTGACCTCATCCACCCTTTTCAGACCCTTCAAGGTAGATTTCAAAGAGCTGTAAAATAATCACTTCACTTTCAGTTTATACTTCAACACAAGGCGTTTACTGTCCCGGTAGCGATGCTGCGGCGGGTTCCACATCTGGGAAGGAGAGGATGTAAATGCCTGACCATAGCTCTGCCTGTCATCACCCGGCCCCTTGCGCTTTAACCTAAACCCCTGCTCCTTGCAAAGTAGGAACAGCTTGGAAAATGGCTTTTTCTTTTTTCTTTTTCTTATTTTTTTTTTTTTTTACTGGATAATAGAATGAATAAGATTAAGAAACTTTATCTTCTAGGTGATTGTTCTCTAGTAATCAGGAAAATGCTCTGTTGGTAAGACCTGCGGGGTGTTCAGTTATGAAGAAGGTGCCAGAAGAATGAAGGATAATAGTCTCCTAAATGTGAAATTTTATACCCCCAACTGTTTTCTTATTCTCCAGACTTGTTTTGTAAGAGCAATCCATTAGAAGCCCATCGGCTTGCTTTTGTAAGCATTAATCTACCAGTAAATGAATTAACTGTGCCTTTGAAGGGGACTGTGGCCCTATCAAAATGGTGGCTCTGTGTCAGAACCAAAAGTACTGTCTGCATTTTTGTTCTCTTCAGAGCAAAGTTTCCTTGCCAAAGAAGAAACTGAGATGCAGAAAGTAAACAATGAACATAAAAATCCCAGAACTGCTTGTGGTGTGAAAAGTTCAATTCTATTTTTAGGCCTCAATAATTTCTTTCTTCCAAAGTCTCTTGCGCTCCCGCCTCTTCCAAAATCTGTGTTTAAAAATACGCAGATTTGTGAAGAATGCACTTGATTTCCTTTCAGAATAACAAACCAGTTGTAGCTTGTTGGTCTCGGCAGATGGGACTGCTGGGCACTGGCTTTGGGTTCAGAAAGAGAGTTTGGAGACAACCAGAGCTGATGAGAAAGTAACTGTCCTGGGCACTGGTGAGGCCTCACCTCAAGGACTGTGTTCAGTTCTGGGTCCCTCACTCCAGGAAGGACATTGAGGGGCTGGAGCGTGTCCAGAGAAGAGCCACCAAGCTGGGGAAGGGTCTGG